>PVKS010002160.1:109637-123540 GCA_004027875.1 Aplodontia rufa
CTAGTCCCCACCTCCACAGATGAGTGGAGACAATCGACCCTTAGATCTCTGGGTTAAGCTGATTTTACTCATCATGATCTCTTCCATAGCCATCCATTTACCTTCGAAGGCTGCAATATCATTGTTTCTAATTGCTGTGTAATATTCCATGGTATAAATGTACCACAGTTTTTGGATCCATTCTTCCAGTGAGGGACATGTGGGTTGTTTCCATAGCCTAGCAATAGTAAATTGTGCTGCTATGAACATCACCGAGCCGGCGGTTGTCATCCTCTGGCCCTACGATACTCAGAAAAAAATGCTCCTGGGTTTCTATGCACAATCACATAATCAAATGCATGTCTCGATTAGGATTGGAACTGAGCCTTCATTGTGGCAACGCTGTCTGGTTTCCAGAGCCCTTGTCCAGCCACCTGGAAGGAGTGATCAGGTACCCGATCAGAGCTCTGTGTCATTGCACATGGGGTCCGCTTGGGGCAACAGTGGGGGACCGATGGTCCTGGGACTTCCTTTGTGTTTTCTGAAGCTTTGGTGACTCAAGCTCCTCTGAAGCTATTACACTGAGGAAGTTAAAAGTGAGACTTCTTACACCATAGAACTGGTATTGTCATTTGTGACCATATGTGACCATAGTCAATTTGCTTTGTTCTTGTTATCACTTAGCCCATGTAAACCCAAACAAAAATGTCAATAACACTTTTCATATGTCCTGAAAAGCACCGGCATAGTAAAGCCCTGCGGGTTTCGGCAACAAGTTAGCAGTTACAAAAGAAGGAAAAGGAAAAAGAGGCCAGGAGTGTTGGGAACATGAGGTTCAGCTGGCTTGTAGAAGAATTGGTGGTAACAACTCTAAGGGGTCCAGCTGGCTTGTAATTAGCAAATTGCCTGACCGCATGACTAAGCTATTCAGCCACTCATTTGTTACAATTGGAGAAAGGTGTTTGCACTGTACCCTATTGGCTGTTGTAATGGATAAATAGAGTAGCAGCTAGTCAGGTAAGGGAAGCAGCCAAAAGGAAAAAGCAACCCAAAGAAGCGAGCGGCCCAAGGAGGAAGCAGCCAAAAGAAGCAAGAAGCCAAAGCAGCAGCAGCAGCAGCAGCAGAGACATCGGAGAGATCAGCAGCTTAGAAGATCCAGGTCCCGTGTTCCAGCCGCCGGCGTTCGCCCCTTTGTTCCCGGCTCCCCAACCCTTCCTAACAGCCCCTCGGAGGACGGCCCAGCGTTAAGCCGTTCTGCCCGCTTCTCGCACAGGAACGCTGCGAGGAGCGACTCCTCTTCCCCCCGCCCCCAGACCTGTCCTGTCGGCGCCGGCGGCCGGTTCCCAATGTCCTGCTGGACCCCGGGGAACGGCCAAGGTCCCCCGAGGCCGTTCCCGCCGCTCCCCGCTCCAGAACCCAGGGCGGGGAGCTACACAGGAGCACATAGGCTTGCAAAGTTTCACTGTACCAGATAAGATATTTAAAAACACAGCGAGAAAGTTCTCTACTCTCAACTCACTTAATGAAAGGAAGGAATTTTAACATGAAAAACCGGAAATGCACTCTCCAAATAAAGGACTTTATTTTAAATGGAAGAGTTCTTTGACACCAGTCCTGGTGTAAACCATATGCTAGAACTTAGCCCTTGGGGCTGGACTTGGGGAACATGGAGCAGAGCGAGGGGCAGCTTCTGAGCTCATGGTAGGGCTCAAGATCCACCCCCATTTTAGAGCCTCTTAAACCTGAAGCCGATGATGCTCAGAGTGCATCTGAAGTTGGTGAGGACAAATATGGATGGTTTGCCCCATTAGCGTTCTTCAGAAGTGGTAGTGGTGTGGCACCAGGAGTTTCTGATGTGATTCCAGATTAATCCTCTTTTTCTAAAGAGAAATTGACAGAGAGAGAGAATCAATTTTATGTAGTTTTTCATGTGGCTTTCGTTGCTCTGAGACATTGTTGTGTATGTGGTGCTGGAGTTTGAACTCATATACTCATGTATGGTAGGCAAGTGCTGTAACCACTGAGCCACTGCTCCAGCCCCAATCCTCTTTGATTATTATTATTATTAAGGACTTGAGTTTCTGTACAATCATAAATGGGTATAAAGCAACTACATGATATGCATTTGATCCTAAATCATAGTTACCTCATATCGCCCACACCCATTTCTTGATTTTTCTGTTATGCCCCTATAGCAAATATAAATGTATATATATGTATATATTTACACTATATACACATATATATAAATGTGTATATGATTGTGAATTTTCCAGAATTAAATGATTTCATATGTATTATCTGACTTCTTGGGGTGGGGTAAAGAGTACGCTACATTGTTGATTGTCTCCCTAGATTCCTCCCTCTCTTCCCTCCCTCTCCCAGTCCTCACCTTTTCTATCCCCTGTCCCCTCTACATGTCTTTGGTTCCCACACACTTCCAGGAATAGAGCAAGCCTGGCGAGAGAGGCCCATGTGAGGCTCTGGGTAAGGAGAGAGTCCCCAGCAGTCTCCAGATGTTTCTCTGCACAGATTCCTGGATTTGCTGGCTGACAATAGAAGGTCCAGAGGTCTTTCCTTCTCCTGCATAGAGGGCAGGAGAGAAGCAATAGGTCTGCCCAGGCAGGTGGCACACAGTCTCTCCCCTCCCCACCCCCTGTGAGCCAGGACCCTGGCCACTCGATGGTCGAAGCACCTGGGATGCGACAGAGGCTGGGCCAGGGAGGCTGCCTCTTCAGGCACACCTAGGCTTGGAAGCAGGGTGACAGCATGCTCAGATCCTTCCCCCTGCCCTCCTCCTAGCTAAGCCTCCCGTTAGGAAAGGAAATGTAGTATAGAATTGCCCCCGTGTCACAGCATAGCCCATCCGAGGACATCCAGCTCTACTCCTCTGAGCCTGCGGCCTTCCCGCATCACAGCCGACTCGTGGCCTAATAAACACCCAAAGCTTCCTCCATCTCCTTCCTTCCGGTCAGCCTCTGATCTGGAGCTCAGATGTGCTTGTTAGGGGAGGCGCTGCTAAGGGCATGCCCGCGGGTCTTCGTGTGGTCATCCCGCGTTTCTCTTGGGGAGACTTGGACGAGCTGGGCCATCTGGTAGCGTCTATTCAAGTTGTCAGGAAACTGCCAAATTGCGGTCAAAGACGTGCCACCTCCATCCCGCCTGAAGCGTCTGGGGGCGTCGTTGTGTCCAGGTCCTTGCCAGGACTTGGTGTCATCAGCCTGTGTGATTTCGCAGTTCACGGTGAGGTGACATCCTGCTTGGCTTTCGTTTGCCTCTCCTAGTGCGTGACGGTCTTTTCGTGTCTGTGTCGACATTCAGGTGTTTCCTGTAGCGTCTGTCTGGATCTCTTCTGGTTTTTACTGGCTGGCTCTGTTTCACTATTGAGCTGTAAGGATTTGTATGCATTCTCCAGTGAGCGCTCATTAGCACGCGACTCGCCATATTTCCCTATAGTCAGTAGGCAGTGTGGCCTTTTGTCTTCTTTTTTAAAGAGAGGGACAGTGAGAGAGAATCGGTTTTATTTAGTTTTCATGTGGGCTTCATTGCTCCGTCACCTCATTGTGCACGTGGTGCTGGGCTTGAACCTGCATCCTCATGCATGCCGGGCAAGCACTGTAACCGCTGAGCCACCACTCCAGCCGCCCCCCTTTTTTTTTTCCTTAATGATCCCTTTTGACAACATTTTATTTTGATTTTGATGAAGTCTACTAGATCTACCTTTTATCTTTGTCATCCACTCATCTAGAACTCTGTGTTCCCAAGTTGCCCGGCAAGGTCCCCTTGCTCTTCTCCTCCATGTCACACGGACCTACTCCTGCATCAGGTCTGGATCGCTGCGTCTGGTGTGGTAACAGCCACGGTTCCGTGATGCTCGCTGCTGTGCATGTGTATCCCGCCACACAGCCCCGCATGCGGCAGTGACCAGCCTCACCACCCTGCTAGACTCTGCCCCGCCACCCCTGCGTCTGTCCGCAGCCTCTGCTGCCCTGGCCTGGTTACCATGGCCCTACTTGATGCCTGCACGGTCCTTTAGCCAGGTTAACTAGAAGACTGCATAAGATTTTGGAGCAATTAAATTACAGTTGCTACTAGGACGTGTCGATTACAATCCCAGCAAACCTTCTCAGCTGCAGGTCCCCCTTCCTTGTGGTTGTTGAGCTGTGCCCAGGTTACAGCAAGCGCTGCAGCCAGGAGGTTCAAGGCTTCCCACTTCGTTTAAGTTTGCGGTATCATTGATCATTCTATTCACATACAAATTTTATAGCTATTTCTGTGAACCTCCTGAGTATTACTATAGGAATTTTTCAAGCTCTGCAGGCACTTCCACAGGTGCCCCTCTGCTCCCTGGGTCTGACCCGTGAGCTCCTGCTCCTCCTCAAGCACTTGGTGCAGATGTGGCTCCCTGGGGCCCCCTCAGAGCCCCGAGTGAAGTTCCACACTGTGCAGCAGGCATCTCGTGGAATTAGAACGTTAAGGGAAATGATGACACTTTATTCTTCAGTTTTCTAGTGCGTAGTGTAGAGTATAAGTCACATGCTTAAAAATTATCTTCCAGATGAAGTAAGCCACGAATACATGAATATTGCAGATATTCACTTCAGCATCTGTGTTTTCATGGAGCAGCTATTGAAGAGGTGGTCATTTATTCCTAGACAAGTAGCTGTGCCTTGATCCAGGGGAAATTCAACTTCCAACAAGTGTACGATGCCTTCTATTTCAGAAAGCATTCTTGCTTGTGTGTATAAAAGGGTGGAATTTGTGTTGTCTAGCACCTCCCCTTACCTCTAATTTTACACATTCCATGTTAGTTTAGTATTCCAGTCCATCATAACCCATTCTTATTCTTGGTCAAAAATAAATGTGTATGTGTGTTCGTTTTCTCTCGCCGGCATAAGAACACACCACAGAGCAGGTGGCTGCAATAGCAGAAACTCGTTTCCTGCCCTTCTGCCTTCTGGGAGCTCAGCCCCACGACACTGGTGGAGCTGGTTTCTCACAAGGCCTCTCTCCTTCACTTCTAGGTGGCCTTTCGTCTAGGTCTCTGCATCCTACACTCTTCCTACAAGGACACTTCTGATCTCATGTAACCTTGATTACTTCTTTAAAGTCCCCACCTACAAATGCAGTCACATTTTGACACTCTGGGGAGTTCACTTCCCACCTGTGACCTTGAGGGGACACAGATGAACCTATGACAACATGTACCTATGACTGTACATGCACATACCAATAAGTTTGCTATTATGCTTTATTTGCATTTTCAGTTTCCAAAGATAATAAATTTGTTTCCAAAGACAATAAAGTTTATTGTGTACTATGTAATGTTAAATCCCAAAAGTAGATGTTTTCCTTAAAAAGAAACTTCACTTCTTGGGACACTGAGCTATGAAGCAGCTTAGGGGACTGGTCTGGCTTTTGTCACTTACCTTCAAGAGCATAGATGGAACCAGTAATCTTGAACCTTCATCTCTCAGCCCAGTTTCTCTAGATGTGTAGATAGATTTTTACGCACAACCTTCCACTCACTCACACACACCCCTAGCTCTGCATGCTTCACCTGGGCGTATCGAGGGCCTGTTGTTTCCGTTTCCCGCTAATGAATTCCGCATGTGGTTTGGTAACATAAGGATTCACGATAACATGCAGCTCATCTTGTTCTCATATCCTCCATGTGCCACTTGGTTAATTAAACATAAGCCTCACAAAACTGTACTGGGAAAAACATGAAAAAATTATTAGTACCCTTTCATTCTGCTAGAGTTTAGACTCTTTAAAGTTTACCACTTATCAGGCAAATCAAGCTAATGACTAAGACCTCTCTGGGAATCTGTCACTACCACCCTCATTAGGGCTGGCAGGTGAGTTTTGGAACATTCCTCTGCATTTTGTGAAGTCCAGAATGGTCTCAATGGAGCTGTGTGAACCTCTGCACAGTTGAATGTCAACCATCTTCCCCGCTCAGCTAGATCTCTAGAGGAAGGGTCTATTCTCTGTTTCCAAACAAAATCCCTCTTGATGTCCAACCACGCATTCAAACGCTTGGTGGAAGCTCAGTAGAGTGGAATTTGATAGATATCTAGGTGCAGTTCAGTGGTTAATCTTTCATCCTGTGCTGGAGTCCTTTGTCCCCAGAGTGAGGAGCACGGAGAGCCTCCTCCAGGGTGGTGTGACTCCAGTCATAGAGTCACACACCGTCGGAGCTCTTCAGTTCTGCCTTCTGCCTGGCGGGGTGAGTTGTAGTGCCAAGCGGAGAACCCGTTTAGCCCAGAGTCCAGAAAGTTTGGGCAAGGAGGAACAGAAGGTCCTTGGGCATCAGGCTGAGGGTTGTCCCTGAGTGTGACACCTGGGCTGGTCAATGAAGTCACCAGCCTCCTTGGGTCACCTGCTATAGGTGGCAGGTTGCTTGCTCTGGCCCTATGCCAGTGCCCAGCTTGGGGTTACATTGTGCTGATTAGCACTGAGGTGGCACCTGGGTAACCAGGTTGGGATTTATCCCTGGAGTGCTTATTTGGAAGTGAACAGAAGTAACTCATTCTTGCATTTCACCTTTGACCTGTGCAGGGGTGTGGCTGCCAGGGAAGAGCTCTCGCACACCTGGCACGGACAGGGCCTTTCTCCTGGGGGAAGAGTCAGTTCACAGAGCTGCCAACCAGCAGGCTGCTCAGGCAGAGGGTGCAGCCCATGTGGCCTCACAGGGAAACAGCACAGCACCCATGCAGGTTGTCCCGAGACGGGTGCCCCTCTGCAGGTAACAGCTGTTAGTTCCTGAATAAAGCACATCAGGGCACACCAAGGCATCCTCTCCTGTTCTGGAAACAGTAGGAGCCTCACCGTAGAGGGAAGAGGATGGAGCTAGAGAAGCGCATGAATAGGCCCACGAACAGGATCGGGGTGCTGACGATGCTGGGTGGCCATCGGGGAATGTGGCCCTTGAGAGGTGAGAGTGCGGATGGGATGCTGTGTGTGAGTGTGTGTGTGCTTGTGCGTGCGTGCTTGTGCATGTGTGCACATGAGTGTGGTATGTCCTCAGAAAAGCCAGAGGAGGACAGCTCCTGTGGAGACCTGGATGGCACCCTCAGAAGAGCCCCTCGATCTGCTGAGGGTATGGGGCCACGAGGACGGGCACTGGAAAAGCCCCGCTTCTTGTCAGGCAGAAATGAGTCTGGGCGAAACACCAAGAACCAAGGGCTGCAGCCTCCGGTGGCAAGGAGGGGTTCATTGGCTCAGGCCTGCAACATGGGAGTAGAGACACGGCCTTTCAGTAGCCCAGGCAGAGAACACATGACTGTCCGGATGCTGCACCGACCGACCCCGCAGTTCGTATTCTTTTGCTGTGGGAGGCAAAGCAGAAATGTGCGCAAGTGGGCATTGTGAGACCCTGGATTCCCATGCTCTGATTGGTGCCGAGCCACTGGTCACCTCTGGTGAGGGCTTTCTCTGCAGTCAAGGATCTTGCCTTCATATTTGGAAAGGTGGACAGCCCCGCAGGCAGGTTGACACACGAGGGAAACACCAGGCTGGGCAGCTGGAGGAACCTATTTGGCACTTGTGCCCTAGGAGAGCTGAGGGACAGCAAGAATTGCATAGGGACACAGCATCTAGACCTTTTCCCCAAATGCTGGGCGATGTTGGGAGTTTGGCAGTGTTTCTGCAGTCGTAACTCTGAACCCAGTGCGGTGCTGCGGGCAGAGTCCAGGCATGGTAAGCGTCACCTACAGGTCATCTTCCAAACTTGCCAGCCTCATCCCCAAGCCTCTTCAGCCCAGTGGAATTTGCTTCCAATCTTCTTAAGTGACTCCTTCTCCTTTGAGTCTGGCCTCGTGGTGGAGGGGGAGGGACCCATAGAGGTGCCAGGATGCCTGGCTAGGAGGCAGATTGCATGGTCCTCGCAGGCTCAGCGCAGTGGACCGTAGGCCCCGCCCCAGCCCCTGGTGAAGAGCTGTTAGTGGGGTTGCTTCAGGAATTCTCTAGAGCCTCAGGGTATCACCTCCACATCAGTGCCGCATAGGCCACCACAGAAGTCCCAAGCCTCAGCATCCTCCCTCCTCTGGGCCTCCCCCTCCTGCACGGTGGGCAGGTGCTCAGGTACCCTTGCTGAACCTCTGCGCTCCTTGCTGCTCACCCCCTCATTACTTGACTGAATTCGAACCCTGACTCAGCTGCCATGTCACATTCCTGCTGTAGCACCGTGGGTCACACATGACCCTAGGTCACCTCCTGTGCCTCTGGTGTCCGCTTTCCAGCAGGCCCACTGCTGACCTTCTGAGGCTCTGCATCTGCTGCTCCTTTGGCTGTCTCCTTCCCTTCCTTTCAATGAACCAGTGCATAGCGGGGTCCTGCCTGGTGGGGTGGCCTGGGAGGTGTTTGCTCTGTGGGCAAACCCACCCGCATCGAGCTCCTGCCACGTGCCAGGCACTCAGCACGCAACAGTGAGCACATTCTCCCCTGGTGGAGTCTGCTTGCTGGTGGGAGAGACACAAGGAGCAGATGCAAGTCACAGACGACTGGACCGTGTGGACAAGGTGGCCAGCGACAGCCAGGTGATGACCAACGTGGCACCCCACTGGCTTCTGGGGGTCCTTCTCATTCTGCGCCCCTGATTCTGCTGCCTGGTACTGGGCTTAGCTTGGCTCTGCCTCAGCAGTGGCTGTCTCCAATCTGTCCATGAGTCTATCACCCTGGAACCAGCAACTACTCAGGACAGGTGGCGGGCAGGGTGAAAAGGAACCAGAGCCACAGTGTGTCTGATTTATCATACCCACCAGCATCCAGGTGGGCACAGCAGGAGAAGCCAACTGCCCACCCTCCTCAGGATGGATAGACAGGAGGACAACTCAGATTTAATAAGTTCCAGGTGACACAGGAGGCTGCCAGGGGCTGAAGACCCAAAGTGGCAAAACCCTGGAGCCTTTATATCAGGTTGAAGGAGGCAAGTGTGGAAAAGAGCTCAGTTCCAAGTGGAGGCTGAGGATGAGGAGCTGTCCTGCCAGGGCTGTTCACAGTCTCTACCATGACTGGAGGACCTTCTCCTGGTGCAGGGAGGTAGTCCACCCAGAGCGTCTTCCCTTTCTTCTAGGAAGATTAGAACACCCTTCCGTATGGGTGGGTCTTCAAGGATCTTCAATGCAAAGCAACCCTTGCACTTGCGGTTGCTCAGCCCACCATCCATGAGAGGAGGAAATACACCTAGCTAGTGGGAGGAGGGGTGCAGCCACATGGCAAAGGCAGAAACAGTGATGCAGATTGGGTGGGGAGGGTGATGGATGTTGTAGAGAGGGAGAATCAAACAGCACATGGAACCTAGGAATCAGGGTGTTGGACCAGCTTCTCCTAAGGTGGCCAGAGGGGCTGAGACATCTGAAGAAAGAGCTGCAGGAAGCTGGGATATGAGGTGGTGACTCTGGAAAACTGTCCTCCAGCAGAAGGGACAGTCTGGGCAAAGGCCCTGGGACACACAGGTTGGGGGAGGTGTCTGAGATGCAACACAGAGTGCTCTGGAACTGGATCGCAGTGGTTGGGAGATAAGGAGGAGGTGAGGGCCCTGAGAAGGGGCCCTGAGGCAGAATGAAGTGTGGCACTAGGCTACTCTACAATGTCCAGGCTTGCAGAGGCTGAGTGGGGAGGCGCTGCCTGGCTTCTGGTTAGAGGACAGACTGCCTCCAGTGAGCCTTTACCCTGACTCACCGTTTCCTGCTCCTCTCCCCTCCCTGTCTGTGCCACTCTTGGTGACACTGCTTCCTGCTGATGTGTACCCTCTACCTTTTGGGTCTGCAAGTTCGCCGAAGAGGACCTTCCCATGCTGTGCCCACCACGTCGTCCTCAGCACAGCCCTTGGCTGGAAGGAGCAGGGAAAACACAGCCCCCACGGTGGACACGCAGATCCCCATGGGAGGTGAGAGACAGGGTCCTTTCCTCACATTTCAGGTTCCCTGGGACCTGGTAAGTGATTCCGCACAGGCACAGGGGTGCAGACCCCCTCTTGGAGCAATGAGAGTGACCTAGCCTGCACTGTGGGGAGAGGCAGCTGTGTGTGACATGGAGTTTAACACAGGCTGGGCGAAGCTCTGTGGCCAACATTACATCATTTGAGTAACTCCAAGCAACGGAAAGTTGTGTATTCCAACTGAGTCCTTGTGAGAGCCCACCGCCCAGCAGGTGTGTTTGGCAGGCACACGGTAGCAATTACTGGAAAAGGGAAGCGATTTCAGGTCCACAGCTCAAAAAGCTAAGCTCCTTAATTGGACCAGTGGCACTGTAATGTTAGTGTTCTCTGGGGTCTCCTGGACCAAAGCCGCCACCTACTTCTGGCTCTGAAGCCCGTCTCTAGCTGAAGGCTCCAGAACAGCTCCCCACTGCAACCTTGGGCCATAGTTTAGGCACCACGACAGAACTCGTTGCTACCCATATTCCCCTGGGTAGCCCAGACTCTCGTATTCTGGATGGTTTTACTTCCTAAATGTCTGAGGCTTCCAATTTTTTCTCTCTCCAGTATTAGCACTTTGCTAGAAGACAGAGATTCCCTCTGCCACAGCTTTGCTGGGCTGCCCGCACCCATGCTGCCCGGGACTCATGGTCAGGGAGAACAGGGACACTCTCGTCCTTGGTGCTGTACCCAACACCAGGTAACGATGGAGGACAACAGTCAATATTGGTTGAATGAAACAGGAATATGGTTTTAAAACTGTGTTATGTAGTTACTGTTACCTTTGCCATTACCATTTTCTTTGGGCCCTAAGCAAAGCCCTTAGTTAAATTTGTTTAGAAAGCACCAGAAACAGAAAGTCTCTGTTTCCACTGAAAAGTAATTTGAAATGTGTGGATTTTCTAATAATGTTCTCCAGGATTTGGGGACATGATCTTGAGAGTTCCTAAAAGTAGAAAAAGCTTCATGAGTTAGAAGGAATGAGAAAGAGCTGCCAGGAGGCATGGGAAGACTGTCGTCCCTGACACGCTGTCCCCGTCTGTGTCTCTCCTTACCTGTCACTGGGCCTAGCCGCCATCTCTTCTTACCAGGATGCCTGAAGCAGTGTCCAGGAGTGTCCCTCCTTTCTTGCCAAGTGACCATCCATTTCATACACAAAGACATAAATGCTGTTATATCGCAAACCTGCTTAAAATCTTGTATGGCCTTGCTGTTATCTAACAGCTAAATTCATTAGCCTCTCCGAGAGGCTTCATGTGGCCCCTCTGCATCCTCCAATAACTTCCTGCACTGCCCCCTTGGTCACTGTGTCCGCATGTGCCAGCTCTTTTGTCTTCTGAGATGCCCAGGCATTCCTGCCCAAGACCCTTTCACTGGCTCTTCCTGCCCTGGGAACCCTCTTGTCCCAGACCCTGGGCCGTGTGTCTTTCAGGAGTCAATGTGCAGGACCCTCAGGCCTTCCCAGACCACCCAGTGGGGAGCAGCCACCACAGATCCCATGTGGCTGAACTTGATTTTCTTAATCACTTGTCTGTAGCTAAGATCTATTTGTTTTCTTATTATTGGTCCCTTCCAAAATGAGGAAATAATGGAACCCTAGCCCTGAGGCAGTGCCTGGTCTACAGTAGGCACTCAGTAAATTTCTGTTCACTAAGGGACATAATGTGTGCTTTGTTCTGTTTGCTCTCTTCAAAGCCCTTGTCCCTTTTCCTTTCCATTGGTCAAAGTCGCAAGCACCAGACATTCTTCAAGCTGTAGTCAGCTCTCTGGATGAGACCAGACTTGGCTTCACCAAAAGAAATGACCTGAATGGAGGTAATGGTGTTTTCAATCTTGAACAGTAGTTTGAATGGCTTAACTCAAAACCAATAGTCTACTGCTAAAATGATCATTTCTTTCTCTCCATCCCTGTTCATTCATAACCCTCCCTTCAGTCCATCAGTCCATTAGCTGGGGACTCATCTCGAACATACACACTCAGCACCAGCCATGGGCCAAGTGCTTGGGATAGCAAAGGACAGTCCTGGTGTTTATGGGGTCAACACCGTGAGCAGGAATAAATAGAAGTCCTTTGCAAAGGGATAAGAGTAGACAACCCCAGACCATGTGTAACATGG
Organism: Aplodontia rufa; assembly: GCA_004027875.1. Lineage (NCBI taxonomy): Eukaryota > Metazoa > Chordata > Mammalia > Rodentia > Aplodontiidae > Aplodontia > Aplodontia rufa. The sequence continues at coordinate 121,659 of PVKS010002160.1, forward strand.
CCGTTTGGGGCTATGCCAGATGTGGCCCCCAGCCTCAGATGTCTGACCTCTTGTCTGGAGAGAACAAATGAACAAATACTCAGAGGCAGGGGTCACAAGAGAGGCAAGGCTGATGTGTATAGAAGCTCAGAGCTCAGGGAAGGCCCAGCCTGGGCAGGGCCCAGGGCCCCGCTCCATCTGTGCAGTTTTTCCACACAAGTATGCCTGACCCCAGTGACCAGTTGACCTGGATGAAGTAAAAGAAAAGGGGCTTTAAGATTCAATTTAGGTTTGGGGTGTTGCTGAGTGGTACTGCAGGTGCTCAGCATGCACACAGCCCTGGATTCGATCACCAGCACTGCCAACATTGAATGAACGAGTGGATTTTAATTAAATTTTAGTTGTTAAAAGTCACATAATGCATTTTGTGTTTGTTTTGTTTTGTTTTGTCTTTTTTCTTTCTTTGTCTCTTTCCTTTTTATTTTTGTATCACAATACATTTTCCGATGGACCTTATATATTCTGAATCAGGGTCACATGTTCTGGATCAAGGCCTCCTTCTCAACAAGTCTTGCAGGGAGTGAAATCCTCGGAAATCCTTTGGGTAATCCTTGCAAGCAACACTTGCCTTAGTTCAAGAGATCATAGATGGCTGGAATCCTAAATAGGACCTATCTTTTACATGTAATTTCTTTTTTTTCTTTTACTTTTTTTTATTTGTTTAAGATAGTCTTACTTTTATCAGGGAATAATTGCCATACAATCATGAACACATGATAAGGACAGAGCAAGCCAAGGCTGATGCCATTCCATGGGCTCCCCACTTGGGTTCCCCCCAATCCATGTTTCTCCCTACTTAACCCCCTTGATAGTTGGTCCTCTCATGGAAGTCGAAGGTTCCCCGCTGGATTGATAACCCCCTACTCCCTCCCTCCAATAACCTTGATATTCCTCCTATTCCCCCCTCCCTGCCATCCTCCTTTATCCCCCTGTATTATAAGCAAAGTTTGTCTTGTTCATGTAATAATTCACCCATGTTGAGATGATTATTATTACCTTAGCCAACTTTTAGTCTGTTTCCAGTTGTATTCTAGCTTCCACATATGAGAGAAAATATTTGGCCCTTTAGTCTCTGAGTTTGGGATATTTCACTCAGCATAAGTTTTTCCATCTTCATCCATTTGGCTGCAAATGTCATGATATCATTCTAATAGTGGAGTAGAATTCCATTATTTATATATATCACTTTTTTTAATCCACTCATCCAGTGAGGAGCATCTGGGTTGGTTACATAGTCTAGCTATAGTAAATTGAGCTGCTGAAAATATTGATGAAGCCTTATCTCTGTAATATGCTGATTCTAGCTCTTTTGGGAAATTACCCAGGAGTGGAATAGCGGGATCATTAAGTGGTTCCAGCCCTAGTTTTTTGGGTTTTTTTTTTAATTTTTCTTTTTTCTTTTTTTATTTTTTTTATTTTTGAGCAACCTTACAAGATTTTAACAAAACAATATAAAATGTGTATAAGATGTGTATATATTCTGGACATTGCAATTATCCCCAGGAGTGCCCCCCCCCAATTACTCTCCCTTATCCCTCCCTTCCCCTTCCCACTATAACTCTAAAAAAAGTATTAGATTGTAAAGCATTACATCTTATCTGGATTTAACTCATGCTACTAGACCAATTTTCTCATTGTCCAGGATCTAGTCCCCACCTCCACAGATGAGTGGAGACAATCGACCCTTAGATCTCTGGGTTAAGCTGATTTTACTCATCATGATCTCTTCCATAACCATCCATTTACCCTTGAAGGCTGCAATGTCATTGTTTCTAATTGCTGTGTAATATTCCATGGTATAAATGTACCACAGTTTTTGGATCCATTCTTCCTGTGAGGGACA
>PVKS010002161.1:0-81928 GCA_004027875.1 Aplodontia rufa
AAAAAAAAAGTAATCCAAAAATTTTCAGGAAATTGCTTTATTTATAGTAAAATGTGTTTTATTCTCACTGTTGATGTTTATGATGTACATGTATTTGTTGGATTCACGGTATATTATCCCATGAAGTCAGATATAATACTTTTCAGGAGACTTTTTAAAGAAAATAAACATTTCAGAAATGTAGAAATATTTTAAAACATGTAAAGAACTGAGGCAATTTGGGGCTGGAGCGGTGGCTCAGCAGTTAATGGTGTTTGCCTGGTGTATGTGAGGATGTGGGTTTGAACCCCAGCAACACGTACACAACTAAGTGTCGGAGCAATGAAAGCCACATGAAAAACTAAATAAAATTGATTCTCTCTCTCTCTCACTGTCTCTCTTTCTCTAAAAAAAAAAAAAAGAACAGAGGCAATTTTATTTAATGCAGCTAAAATGGCTTATGCCACAAGAAAAATTGTTAATGATTTCTAGAACAACATTGGAAACATTAACATTATAGAAATCTGGGAATTTGATATAAACTTTCAGAATTTGTAAATATGGTCTTAGTTTCTGATAAAATTAAACATCCTTACTTGTAGTTAGCATATTTTAATACTGAATACTAAAGAAAAACATTATTCCATTGAATGATGCTGAAGATACTAAAGAATTAAAAATTAGTTGACACTCTTACCCCTCTGATTAACCAGATGTATTTATATTTCTCTTGGATTTAAGGTGGGATTCTCCTTAAGTAAGCTACCTAAAGGTTTAAGTCACACTGATATTATGAATACTAGTGATGTGAATGAAATTTGTATCCCTGTGTTCTGGTTATTCACAGATATACAAACTATCCTCAAACTTTTCAGCTTGATACAATAACCATTTTACTTTATCTCACCATTTTGTGGGTGAGGAATGATAGTAGGACACATGGGAGGGTGATTCATATGCGCCACGTGGAGTCAACTAACGTAACTCAATGGTATTGCAATGGTATATAGGCTGCTCAGGAGGGGACAGGAGAGTTTCATTCATGTAGTTGGCATTTGGTGGGGACAGCTAGGGAGCTGAGTTCAGGAGAACCTCTACATAGTCTCTTGGCATGGTGGTCTCAAGGTTAGCCATACTTCTTTCATGGAAATTCAGGGCTCTCAGAGTGTTCCAGGAGGCATGAAGTGGACACTTGGTTTATTAAGATCTGGGATCAAAACATCATAGCATTACTTCATCTATATTATTTTAGCTGAGAAAAATACCCAGGCTCAAAGACAGGCTACATAGACTCCAATGTGTGTATTTCATAGACATAAGTTTGACAAGTGTCCAAAGAATTGTGGTCATCTGTAACCCACCACATCCTGTCTGATTTCATAGAGAAGCTGAGCAAGAGTTACTTTAAGTTAAAAATCACAAACTAAAGTAATTATTTCCCTTGAAACTCACTAAATGAGGAAAAGAATGAAAAGTAGAGAAAAGGCTCTTTTATGAATAAAAACCAAAAATGGCCAGTCTCAAACCACAGTCTATAAAGCCTACGTATTAAACACTGTGAAGTCTGTGTGAAAATGAGAGAAGAATCTGAGAACCACAGAACTCCTCAGTCCTCAATCAGTAACTAATTTTACTAAAGGATGTGAGACCCCTTCGACAAACCTTTGTTGCTCTTGGATACAGGGCCACTGGTGGGGCGTGCTGTGTGTGGGAAAGGCCCTTGATGACAGTTCAGCATGTTGGAGAACAAGTGGGGAGAGAGCTAAAGAGAACCATCATAACAGTGACCCATGATCGTCAACTACTCCAGCAGAGAGTGGTCAGTGCCTGAGAGGGCTGCGCAAAGGAAGAAGGGACAATGATCACTGCTACATCGTGATTACTGCCTCTGTGTGTTTGTGCTATAAGTCACAGAAAGTACAGTCTGCATGGTGCTGCCTGGGCTAGCACAGCTCAGTGGCCCTGTACCCGGACTTCTTCAAGGTTCAAAACTGAGGGTAGAGGTGCCAGGGCAAGATCAACCTAATCTAAACCGAAGACTTCTCTAATCATCTTTCCACCACTGCTATGGTGTTTTATTTTGCGTTTTGCATTCATTTGTTTAGAACGTGGCTGTTCTAAGTGCCATTTGAGAAGGCATTCACCACTTATGGTTTGGATGAAAGGTGTCCCCCAAAAGCTCATGTGAGACAATCCAGGAAGGCTGAGGTGAAATGATTGGGATATAAAAGTCTTGACCCAATCAGTGAGTTAATCCCCTTATAGGAATTAACTGGTACCTGTAGGCTGGGGGTGTGGCTGGAGGTGGTGGGGGCGTGCCTCTGGGGGTGTATATTTTGTATCTGGCATGGAGTCTCTCTCTGCTCCCTGGAGCCATGCCCTCCACCATGATGTTCAGCCTCACCTCCATGCTCAAGGAATGGAACCAGCCACCTACAGACTAAGACCTCTGAAACTGTGAGCGCCCAAATAAGCTTTTCCTCCTAAAATGGTCTTCTCAGGTCTTTTAGTTGCAATGATGAAAAAGCTGACTAAAACAGAAATTGGCATTGAGAAGCGTGGTCGTTGCTGTGACTACCTAACCATGTGGTTTAGAAGCTTTTAGAACTTTTTGAATTTGTGGAAGGAATTTTGGAAAGTTTAGTGACAAAAGCTGGAAAACTTTAGATTGTCATAAGCGTAGCTTAATGGGCGAGTCTGGTGGGAGCTCAGAGGACGGAAATGATGATAGGACGGTGGACAGTCAAGATGCTGTTCAAGAGGTTTCAGAGGAGAAGGGGGACTCTTTTGGAAACTGGACTAGAGACCTTTCATGTTATATTCTGGCTAAGGAGTTGTCTACATTTTGCCTGTGTCCAGATGCTTTCTCTGAGCCTGATTTTAAACGATGTACTTCTTAATCTGGTGGAAGAAATTTGCAGGAAATGTAATGTTCAGGCAGTGGCATGAGTATTGCTGGTGGCTTTCAGCCAAGTTTATGGTGATACTCAGGACCAGAAAGCATAGTGGAAGGATATGAAAACTTGGACTTGAAAGTTGGGAATAAAACCATGGCCAAGGGAGTGGCAGTTGTTAAAGACATCATCACCATTAAAGAAGTGCCAAAGACTTTACCCAGCGGCAAAAAGAAAAATGGCTTGAAGGCATCTCAGAATTTGTCAGACTACATCCATCTCAGGCTCAAGGGAGTAAAATTCGCTTGAGAAGAGACCAGTGGAGCACCCCACTTGCACAAAGGGACCTAGGAAGGTTTGTCAACATGCTCAGCCACCCAGGCACTCAGAGACCCCGCAGCTGTGGTCCCTGGAGACTTGGCTACTGCTCAAGATGGCGGCAGGCCATGGCAGCAACGGGGGGTGGGGTGGGGTGGTGGCAACCGCATTGGTGCTGGTTCTGCATGCTTATAGGATGCTGGAGTTAGGTGGACATGGAGGCTTCCACCGAGATTTCAAAGGCCTAGAAGGTCAGGCTAAGTGTCCCAAGGTCAAAGTCTCAGCAGATAGCACCTGAGAGGGTGGTGATGCATGGAAATGAGAAAAGGAAGCTGAAGCTACAGTGGAGACCCCTGAGATTAAGAAATGTCATTACCATAGAACGTCGGCCAAAGAAAGCTGCAGAAACTGAACATAGATGAGCAAACAAAGAGATCATGTAGACTGCAACCAGCAAGGCCATCGGGTGGAGCTTCACAGCCCTTTGGACAAACATCTGGATGCCACATGTTCCAAATGCTGGAAATGAAAATACAGGAGGGCAATCTTGGAAGTGTAAGACTACCGGGACTATTGAAAATGGACTAAATGCATTGTGTACTCTTAAACTCTCATGAGCTTTTGGGGGACAGGGGCAGAATGTTATGGTTTGGGTGAAAGGTGTCCCCTCAAACCTCATGTGAGACGATCCAGGAAGGCTGAGGTGAAATGATTGGGTTATAAGAGCCTTGACCTAATCAGTGATCCCTGGGAGGGATTAACTGGTAACTATAGGCTGGAAGGGCGTGGCTAGGAGATAGGTCATTGGGGGTATGTCTTTATACCTGGCATGAAGCCTCTGTCTCTGCTTTCTTGGAACCATGCCCTCTGCCATCATGTTCAGCCTCAACTTGATCCTCAAGTAATGGAGTCTGTGTCTACAGACTAAGACCTCTGAAACTGTGAATCCCCAAATAAACTTTTCCTCCTAAAGTTGTTTTGTCAGGTCTTTCAGTCGCAGCAATGAATAAATTGAATAAAATACCATGCATATAGTTAACCCTGGTCCACCTCTAAAAAAGAAGAGGAAGGGGCTGAAGCGGTGGTTCAGTGGTTACAGTGCTTGCCTGGCATGCGTGAGTGCACAAGTTCAAACCCCAGCACTACACACTCAACGAAGTGTCAGAGCCATGAAGGCCAACTAAAAAAACTAAATAAAATGGATTCATCTCTCTCTGTCTTTTTCTCTCTCTCTCATTGTCCCTCTATTTAAAAATAAATAAATAAATAAAAAAAAAGAGGAGGAACTAAGGATACAAAAGCGAAAATCAGGTGGAAAATAGGTACTAGTCTATGGCCATGCCACCCTGAACGCGCCCGATCTCGTCTGATCTTGGAAGCTAAGCAGGGTCGGGCCTGGTTAGTACTTGGATGGGAGGGAGAATACGTACTAGAGGAAGGAAATATAAAAAGTTTAGACTAAAAATTCTCCATCTCTCAAAGACATATCCAACATGATCTCTCATTGAAAAGGCAAATATCTTTGAGAGAAAATATAAAGGTTTAATGAAGAAATAAGAAAACACAAAGAGATGAAAATTGAACTGGGTGAATTCAGAGAAGAAACAGGCAATAAAATCATGACAAAAAAGCATCAAGATGTAGAATAAACATGACTGAATTCACAGCAGGTTAAGGGTCACGGCTCAATCAACAAGGAAAGAGAAAAGAAAAACATGTGATTGCTGCTCCTGAGCCACTGTGAGCCACCACAGGGTTTAAGCAGAACTGATATGGAGGAATCACGAGTAAGACACTGCTTGGTAAAGATACTGCAAACCTCATGGCCTTCCTCACTAAAAAGCCAGTCATGAACAAAGGGGAGAATCTCTCTCAGGGCCAATACACACTGCAAAAGACAGAGTGAACTACATTTATAACGTCTGAGAAAAGAAATGGCAACCTACACACACCTTTACTTAGCTGAGCTGAATTTCAAGTTCAAGCATTCAGGGTTTGAGCACTGCAAAAATAAATGCTAGATGATATTATGCAGGTCCCCAAGAGAATAATTAAAGCGCTCAGAATGTGGGGTAGGTAACAGCACAAAAGTCTGTGATGAGCACTGAATTGATTTAAATACAGAAAAAGACCATAAAATCCTAGAAATTACATTATAGAAGAACTAAGAATGTCAAAGTGGGACAATGTAAAAGAATAATGTGACAGTATCAGGAGATGGGGTTAAAGGAGCAAGAGGATGAATTGAATCAAAATGAATCAGATTTTTTAACTAGCAACTAAGGAAAAGTGATAGGGTTGCTTGTTTTGTTTCGAAGCATCAATGTAACTTACTGTAGGAATTATAGGATTTACAGTCTTTTTGTAAACATTAGCAATGTTTTTTTCTTCCTGTTCACTTTAATTCCTTTATTCAGTGCTACTAAGGAGCAGAGGTGCTCATAAAGGCCTTCTCCAGGGAGTACTTATTCAACTGCCTAATCCTTATAAAATTCCTGGAGCCCATGTTTAAAATTTACTTCACTATTATTCTGGGAACTTTTCTGGAAAGGAAGGTAGTGAATAGAGGCATACAGGGAATATTTCAGGGGGAAATGTAAGTTATGCCTTTTCTAAATTTCATGGTGCTAGAGGCCCCCTCCCCATTTATCTTCTGCTTCCTGGGTGTCTCTTTATGAGGCCTTTCCTTCTAGCACTTACAGGAACAATTATGTTACCCTTGATTTCAGCCAAGATACAACTGGAATCTTTTAAAATAAAATATTTAGAATATAAGCACACATGCATAAATATCTGCGCAACCCAAACAATTTAATAGAATCCACACAAACAGAAACAAATACTTGTGAATAGATTCCTCATTCTCAGATATCCAAAACAAGCACTATCTGCCTTGCTTATGGCAGCTTACTAGAGATAAATCGAGTCCTAAGCAAATTCATCATCCTTCCAACACTTAACACTCATCTCAGACCTGTGCTAATATTACAATTAGCTTCATGTGAACTTTTGCTCTTTTCCTCCTTTTTTTCTGGACTATCTACTAGTTCTGGTCATAGCAAGCACTCATGTAGTTTAGAGATGGAGCTATTCGTATCTGAATAAAGGCAAACTCTAGGTTATCTTACTTCCAACACTGTGCTTTCCTATTCTTGCTTCTAAACGGAGATGTCTACAGTTCTTATCTCATTTTCAGAGCCATCAGTGTTGCCATACACTGAGCTAGGAGAAGAGAAACACTCCTGTCTGAGTCTCTAGCTTAACTTGGCTGCTACTGAGGGTTGGAATTGCACCCTGGTTGTTGGCTCAAGGCAGGCATTGGGTTTCAATATGTGTAATTAATCAATGATGATTCATGGGAGATGGCAGAAGGATAAGTCCCAGGCAGAGATATTTAGCGATAGGCGATAATTAAACAAAATAGGGACCAACTTTGTACACTTCCAAACGTTATAGGAGTTTAAAGTTAGGAAGAAATGGTCAGATAAAGGTCATATCAGGAATATAGAAAACTCATCCAAAATAATTGCTAGAGTCTGTCTTGGTGTATCCATAGTTTACCTGTTTAACCAATGAAAGGTCCGTGTCCTTTTGGACACGCGTGGCTTGGGAGTTGGGATGCGATACTTCTACTGCTATGAAGAATGTAGGTCAAACCTCTCTGGCTTTCAGCACTCTCCGAGGTCTGGCCTCTGAACAGCGCTCCGATCCTACTGCTCTTATGGCTTTGATGGAGTGCTTGTCTTTCTGTGAGCGCACCTCCTTGTTCTCATCTTCTCCTCAGGCTGTTCTCCACCACTGACGTTCAGTTTATGGTAATTGTGTTTTCACGTGACTACGTCCAGTTTATCCTTGCAGTGCTGATGAAAGCTCTCTTGCTTTTAGCAATGTTCTGCTTCTTCTGAATTCTCACAATATTTGTATCCCTTTTATGGGATTAAAACTCTCTTCTTTGTATAATGGTTGTTTACCTGCTGGTCTCAACCATTACCCTGAAAGGTAAGCCTGTGAGCACAGACTATGAAGGCTTCTGCTGTCAGATCTCTGCATAGAATCTTTATCCAGAGCTTTATGCAAGAGCCTTAATAAATATTGAGACAACATGGATGTCATCACAACCTATGATTTCTATGGTAGCAATTGTGTTGCATTGGGATAGAAGAAATTCAGTCTTGATTTGGACTAAAAACAGAAAGTACAAGAGAGCAGTATGTCAAGATGATTTCTAGATTTCTAGTTGGCAAAATGGGATGAATAGTGGTGCCATTATTAAGAAAGGGGATGCAGGGGCTGGAGCGGTGGCTCAGGGGTTGCAGCACTTGCCTGGCATGTGCGAGGACCTGGGTTCAAACCCCAGCAACACATATACAACTAAGTCAGAAAAACAAAATCCAGATATTAACAGAAATAAATTTGTTTCTCTCTTTCTCTCTCATACATGTTCTCTTCCTCTCTCTCTTTAAAAAAAAGAAAGAGGGGGGGGATGCATTAAATTGGGATGGAGTAGCCTAAGTTTGCTTTTGGGGATGTTGAGTCTGAAGTTTCTATGAAACATTCATGTAAAGATGGAAACTGAAAAAGATGGCTGTTATAAAAGCAGCCGGAAGAGCATTTTAAAAGTCTCAGGTGCTAAGGAAAAGGGGTAAATGTTCCAAAGGATGAATAATTCTTACTATGACGTAGTCAAAGCCATTAGAGAAAAACTGTCTTGACTAGCTAATAGAAAGTAAAAAGGCCTCAAGCATGGTATTGTCCGAAAGAACCCTTTTATTACTTTCTATTGATTTTTCTGCTTTCTCCTTTCATTGTTCTCTTTTGTAAAATAAAAATCCTACTTGAGTGAATTTACATTGCATAAAATTCCACGCCTAATAAACAATTGACAGCTTGAACCAGGCATTTTTAATGCTGAATGGTTGAACATTTTTTCAATTCCTCTTTCACTTATTAATCCTTTCAGATATGTCTCAAAGGGTATTGCCTTATTTTCTGCCTTCAAAACCATATATATAGGCCAGGAGGCATGATTACAACCGTTCCACAAATAGTATTTTTTTTTTTTTGTCTAAGAGACAACTGTGTTTGAGTAACTAAATTTTGTAAGTATTCCTTATTGATTCTATGAAATTATATGCAAAATCTAACAATTTATACATATTAACATTACTCATCACTTACATATGGAGGGTATCAAGTAAAATATTAAAGTTATTAAAATAATGACATGCTTATGATATAACTACCACAACAGGCAAATTTAATTTAGAATTTCTTTTTCAAACAGATGCTGGACTAGGTATTTCCTTTATTTATAAGGAATGCAAATCATATGGCTTAAATATTTTACATAGATGTTCAATATACATGGAAGAAAGAATTTAAGAAGACTGTGTAAATATTCTATATGATGGGTAACTATCCTTGCTTCAGCAGGTCAAAATACCTTCCAATATGGGAAGAAATTCCCAAATGGTGGGAGGTAGGACTCTGACTCTTACTAGAAACTGAAGGAGGTGAGACCTAGAGTTTCTCATCTTGGGCTTTTACCTAAAGCCTAGTGACTATATTTGATATATTCTTCCACTCCTGAGGGGCAGAAAGACTCTGGACTAAGGAATTTTGAATTCATATTATGGGTCAAGCTACACCTCCCAATATGAAGAGAATGGAGAAAGAATAGAAAGCAAGAAACAAACACTAACTCCCTCTCAAGATGGTAGAGTAAATTAAAATTTAAACCCACAAAAAGAAATTGAAATATTAAGTGAACAAAAGAATTCTATAATCAGAATAACTAACACCCATTGAAATGCAAATATGAAAGTGACTGTTGAAAAGTATGCTCAAAATCAAAGAGAAAAAAATTATTCTTTATATAGGATCACATCTAGAGTAGGCCCAGCTTTAAGAGAGACTTCTCTGAATTCAATTCTGAATAACTCATCCAAGATGTAAGAAAAATTGATAAATGGATGACAAACATGAAATAAAAATTACAAGACATATAGTAAGATAAATTTGGAAATTCTTCCATTCATTTCTTAAGAGGAAAAAATTGCTAACAACAACATTTAAAAGATTAATGGCTGAAAATTGAGTAAGGCAGGAGTTCTCATACTGAAAGCATATTTTCTTCTTAACAGTATAAACAAGAACACAATTTGTGATTCAGAATCAGAAGTACCAAGCCTAATACAATGTTATAATAGTTTTCAATACTTTTTTAAAAGTGTTACACTTTGGAACCTAGAACACCAGACTTAAAACTCAAATATTGCATAGCTATTGTAACCATTTTAACACTTGAATGTTGAGAGACAATTCTCCCTGGGTCTCTCTCATATCTATTCATGTCTTGCATTAGCTTTTGTTCAAGACTATTTTCAAAGATGTTTGTATAGCAAAGAGTTTTGAATGTTAAAAAGTGTTGTCTCTCTCCAGGACAGATGACAAGCTTTTATTTCTTTGTTTTATTTTACATTTCCTTTGTTGTCCCAGGATGGCAAAAGTAATGTGTCCTCCATGGCAAAAGTTACGCAAGATGGTAGCAATACTTTTACAAGATTGGAGATTCCCAAACACAGGGTGTTCCAGCTATCAGACAAGTCTCTAATATATCTACCTAGGGAGCTCCACATTATCCCTAGGACTTAAGGAGCAGGGACAACCAGTATGAATATAAATTCATGCTTCAACTTTGCAGTGAATCATCAAGTCCTCTGTCTCTGATCTCAGATTCTTGAGTCTTCTGTTAGCATTCATGAAAGGAGCAGGCCAACTTGTTAACACAAACAGGGTAAAATCTTACATGCTTGTAGTTCTTGACATTGAACCTTCTACATGAATGGTACACCTGTTTACTTTATTTGCTTGTTGCTTATTTTGAGAAGAATAGGGCTGTGGAGGACTATGGAACTGCACTCACACAAACATGTAAAGGCAGGCCCAGATGAGCCCATAACTACTGCCTCACTATAAACTATGTGTCTGCCTCCTTTTAGTTGCTTAATTCCACTCACAGCTGAGATAAGTGATTTATCAAAGATATAGTCATTCTGTCTCTGCACCAAGATTATAAACTCACTCACGTAAGTAAGGATTATTGATCCCTGAGATTATCCACAACTATTAGGCCTTTTGTTCATGCATAGCTTGGGCTTTGGGGTCAAATTATTCATTATCCATGTAACCTTGTACAAGATAATTAATCTCCACAAATTTCATTTCTTTTCAGTTGTGAAAATGGGGTGTCATAAAATATTTTTTCAGTTTATTGTAAAATCATATAAGATAATATAAAGTCCTAAGAATATCTAGCACATAGTAGGCATTAATAATTACACATGTAAACCCACAGAAGGAACTCAAATAAGTCATGCCCTGTTGTCTTTTTACTTCTACCTTCTCCCTAAATAATAATATGCTTCTGAGATGAAACTAATAGGGTTCTCAAGAATAAATTTAAATTAAAAAAGACTATATTTTGACTTAACAGTAATTTTTATAGGAATTTATCTTAAAGAAACAATAGTAGGGGCTGGAGTGGTTGCTCAGTGGTTACGGTGCTTGCTTGGCATGCGCAAGTACGCAAGTTCGAACCTCAGCATCACGAACAGAATGAAGCCTCGGACCAACAAAAGCCACATAGAAAACTAAATAAAAATTTGTTTCTCTCTTTCTCTCTCTCACTGTAGGTCTCTCTTAAAAAAGAAAAAAAGATACCAGATTCCTGTATACCTGTTAAATACAACATTGCGTGTTAAAGTAAAAACGAATAGTAACAACTTACATATTTCATAAGAAGATAATTTAAGGCAATCATTGAATAATCAGGCAAGGGAATGTCATGCAGCCATTAAAAAATTTGTGGTAGGAGGATATTTAATGAAATGAATATTCATTATTCATTGAAAGAAGACAGGCTCCAGAACACATATAAACATTATTTTAATTTTGCTTTAAAAATGTATATTCATCCATAAAAGATGCTGAAGTTTATAGATTAGAATTTTGTAATTGAGTAATTTTTCATGTTGTATAGTTCTGTATATCTCTAAATTCCCTACAAGAAATACACTATGAAAATCCAAATAGGAAGTATGAAGAATGATATCAAAATGATTTTTAAGTACAGTTTAAACAAAGAAAATGATACCAACAAATAAGAGTATGAAAAAGTCTTCATAAATTTATTAAATGTTGTTTTCAAAATCCCAAGTCTGGGGCTGGAGCGGTGGCTCCATGGCTACAGTGCTTGGCTGGCATGTGTGAGGACGTGGGTTTGAACCCCAGCACCACACACACAACGAAGTGTTGATGCAAAGAAAACTATATGAAAACTAAATAAAATTGTTTCTCTCTTTTTCTCTCTCACTGTTCCTCTCTATCTTTAAAAAAAAATCCCAAATCTAAGATACGTGTTTTTATAAAATACCAGAAAACAAAAGAAATATACACCAATTCTAATCATCACGAAGTCATTAAAATATGCCACCAGTAATTTTATCAGGATGCAACTGAACATGTGAAATTTGCTTTCCATACAAGTAATTCATCACCTTCAAATCACAACCAGAGAATCTCAGTGAGCTCTTTTTTCACTTAGCGACTGTTGCATTATGAAACTGTTCAAGGGTCTTCAGATAATCTGGATGTTGGACCCCAAATGCTATTTGATTACCTGGCTTTTTCTGTGCTTCCCATGCAATGATGAATGTCAATGAACTCCATTAGCTGTTTTTGTAACATCGCATCTTTGCCTTCGATTTGAGTAATGAATTGATGCTGCAAAAGATCTGACACTGTTGGACGCTTTTCATAATCTTTAGTCAAGCATCTGCACTGGCAAAAAAGGACATACAATTAATTATTCGATAAGGTAGAGCTTCGCAATTGTTCTATGTATTCCTAAAATACCATTCTACTAAGAAAGTGGTACAAATGCTCAGTCCAAGCACATCATAAAAAATATTAAACTTCAGAATGATCAATGAATGTTTGCCAAAGTGCACACATCTAAGATTTACGATGCTGTAGTGATAACAACTTTCAACTCAATACCACTTTCTTAGTGTCCCATCAGGCATTACTGCATAGTCATAATTAAACCTATCTCCACTACAAAGTCTCCTTTACAAGTCAGTAGCTAAAGATAAATGACCACAAAGTCGTTACAGTCTTAATGCTTATCTAAAATTAACAAAGATTTCTCCATTGACTTCCTCTATTTCTTTCTAATGATAAAACTGAAGACGAAGCTGCTGAGGCTGTTTACACTCCACGTCAGCAGGTGTTTTCTGAGGTCACACAGTAGATGCAGCACTGTGCATGACACCTGTTGAGAATTTCCACCAGAGCATGCCCATGAGAACAGATAATGCCTGTGAGAGCACCTGCAAAGACATCACAGAGGAGCATCCAGACAAACTTAGGACATTTCATCAGCCACGGCATCTGCCTTCAAATATTTGGAAGAGGCATTTGGTAGTTCTCCGTGGTTACAAAGGGGAAAAAATTTCTAGGATTGATTGGTGGAATCAAGTGAGAAACAGCTTCCAGGTCAGTGAAAACAAGAAGAACTTGGTTTGTTTTTGGTTTTGGGGGATTTGGGGGTTTGTTTGTTTTGTACCAGGAACTCAGGAGTGCTCAATCACTGAGCCACATCCAGACTTTTTATTTTATTTTATTTTTTTATTCTGAGATAGGCTTTCGCTAAAGTGCTTAGAACCTTGCTAAGTTGCTGAGTTGCTGAGGCTGGCTTTGAACTTGTGATCCTTCTGCCTCAGCCTCCTGAGCCTTTGGGATTACAGGTATGTGACATCACACCCAGCAAAGGAAGAACTTATGAAATGAGTTTATCAGAGTGGAATGGGCTGTATTGGGAAGCATGATTACTTTTATTAGAGATATTTCAGCATGGATCAAATGGCCATTCCATGCACATGTTCAAGAAAGATTTAAGCTCTGGATATGTGTCTGAGCTCTTAGAAGTTTCCAAGGTCTTTCCAAACCTGAGATAAATAGGCTCTATAATTATGATAAAACTGGATACTTAAAAACTCTGGAGAGGGGCTGGAGTGATGACTGAGCAGTTCTGACCCTTGCCTGGCATGCATGAGGACTTGGGTTTGAACCCCAGCACCATGTACACAATAAAGTGTCAGAGCAACAAAATCCATGTGAAAAGCTAAATAAAATTTATTCTTTCTGTCTCTCTCACTGTCCTCTCTCTTTCTCTCTTAAAAAAATTCAGGAGGAGAAGGAGCAGAAGCAGAAGTCCTTGGCTTAAGTGACAAAGGGTACTGCTGATCCTCCTGGGAAGATAATTTGGCATTGAATTTCATTAGACTTAACTAGAAAGATAAAAATGATAAGAAATAAAGATGATGATGTCTAAAAATAAGAACAAGAGATCTTGGCCCTTATTTAAACAGCACACAGAGCAAGTCCTAACATCTGTAGCACTCGTATCTGAGTAATCAGAAGAGTCACACACGAAACTGTTTTAGTCAAGAAAAACTTTACCAAATAACTACTGTGTGCCAGGTACATAGTGACAAAGAAAGGCACATCCAGTGCTCTGGAGCTGTTTTCTGTCTAGTTAGAGAGAAAGTCACGCAAAACAGATGCGCTGAAGAGAATTGGCAACCTTAGTAGTGGAAGAGGAACGAAACACAACACTTCGCAGGACAGAATTCTAACTTCCTGGAGGAAGCCAGGAACATTTCCTCAGAGGGAACCCTGGGAGAAAGATGTCAAAGAAGTTCCCCTGAGGACCTGTATGGAAGGATTTTGAAGACACGAGGGCAGTCATTGTGAATCATGGGACACCTTAAGAGCTAAAAATGATTCTCCTAAGAGAACTGAGAAATGCTATTGCAGCTCTACGTGTAATGTAGTGTGTAACATATGCTTAAAAAACCTGATCAGTTCAAACTTGAAAGAAAACAGATTACTAATCCATCTTGAGTTCTTACAAACTCTTGAATCTAAGTTGTTTCTTGCCTTTAGAAGGATAAGCAGATAACTTAGTAGGGAAACCAACGATAGCAGTGTGTATAAATATGGCTGGTTCCTCTGCTTTCTTTGTCCTTTCTCTATGTTTTCTGAGTCAAATTTGTCACACTCAATCTTAACGACCCCCGATTCCACTTCAGCCAGGGGTCATCCTTTGCCTCATCTATTTAAGGCGAAGACAGAATAAAAACTGTGAAAAAGGATTATGGGGCACATTTTTATAAATGATTGACTCCTTATTCCTAGTAAATGACATGGAGGAACTGCACTTGTGCTGTTTGTCAAGTTAAAAATGCTCCCCGATTTTCAAAAGTATGAAATTTTTATAAATACAACTTTCTGATTCACCGATTCAACGAAAATTATCTGACTGTAATGAGAACTAATGATGCAGATAAATGAAGGGTTAAATGACTTGTTAAATGGATGCTGGGTGTGCGGGTGGGAGACGTGGGTGTAGCTGCAAAAGGCAGGTGAGCAAGGGAACGAGGATGACAAGGGGCCCGCAGAAGCTTGACCCTGGGAGCGGTGTTCAAGCAATGGTGAACTCACTGAACGTTCAGAAGACACTACACATGGTTCTTTTTTTTTTTTTTTTTAAGAAAGAGGGACAGTGAGAGAGAGAGAGAGAGAGAGAAACAACTTTATTTAGTTTTTCATGTGGCCTTTGTTGCTACAACACTCAGTTGTGTACGTGGTGCTGGGGTTCGAACTCTGGTCCTCGCACATGCTAGGCAAGCGCCGTAACCACTGAGCCACTGCTCCAGCCCCCAGATGGTTCTTTTGAAGAAAATAATAGAAACCTCTGGAGCTATTTAACAGATAAACAGCAACAGGAGGGGATTAAGAAGCCTGGTAGTTTTGGAAACATACACAGTTCAAAGTCAAGGCGGGGTGTTATCTCTTCTTTATTTTAAAGACTCTATTGTTACTCACTTGCTTATGAAGTCATTGAATTCTGCTGACCATAGCTCAGGCTGCCTTAGTTTTGGGGGTGGATTCCTAGAAAAACAAGAATCAAGGTTGGATTGTGTCCGCTGGTCAGTGAAATGAGAAGCGCAGATAGACTGATGTATTACTATACTCACATGTTCAGCCAGTTTAACCCAAGAATGCCATCATTTTCCAATTTAAAGAGAGATAATTAGTTATTAATCATTTTTGATATAAAATGACAGGTTTCTTATTTTTTCTCTGAAAGCATTTAATATATGACCCAATTTTTCTTACTGCTAATTCTTTTAAACAATCTTCTTGCTTTAACCTGACTGTCCTAAGAGAAAACATCAATACTTAGCAGAATGGAAACAATGGATTCTGGAATAAAAAAAATATCTTTTTTCTATAAGTCCAGCAGAAGTCTCTGAGGATGCATAGAGGTGCACAGAGGTGACCTGAAAGGGCTGCAATAGGGAGGAAAGTGCAGCACTTCCGGGCATAGCAATGCCTTTGTGAGTTGTTCCTTTGTTACTGCGTGCATGGCAGAAACAAGTGCTACCTAGTGCTACAAAAGCAAGGAACTGGAAAACATTATCAGCTATAAAGCTCTGTACGCCATTTGAAAGATCTTGTTATTAATTCTTTTCATTTTTTGAGCTGAACAAATCCTTTCTTTTTTGGCACATCCGTGAATACGAAGGAACTCACTCCAAAACGAAGCCCATCTAACACTGTAATCAAGCAACATTGATCAACCACGATGGCTGAACTGCTGAAGGGCTGCTTTATGCTAACTCCAACAGCGCTTTGTTTTCATTAGTGGAATGGAAATACTTTGTCTTCAATTCTGCACTACTCCTCAAATAGCTTATAATGAAATTAATGTACAGTTTGTACGGGCTCATTAAAGAAAAGCGCGGCTACTCGTTTACTCCAGATCACGCCTAGGCTCATTTCACAATCCTTAGGACATTTAGAAGATTGCTGATCTGCACATTAAAAGAAGTAGTTCACCAGCAATCTTGTTTTTTTTCTTGTCCCCCACTGAACATTTTCTTTTATGACATTTATTGGCTTGCTTATAATAAAGTCTTGGTGAGTTTACGACACTTATAACTGGATAATTTTTTGAATCCCCTTTCCCTACATAAGTCTGCAGACAATAGTTTCAGAATTCCACTTCAGAGAAATACTGGTGGTAGGAATGACAGATTCAACTAACATGATGCAGTGCCCAGGATCACCTGGCAGACTGCATATTACCGAGCTATCAACAATTATATAACTGTACAGGTGTCACCCTTCCTCCAATGTGGCATTACCACCTGGAGTAATAGCATAGGTTACATGTGGCTCAGAAACTACCGAGCTTCATCCTACATAAAGAAGGATGATAGGGTGTAAGAAATACATATTTTTTTCCTGTTTTCCTCAAATTCAACAAAATGTCTTGGAGCTGGTATACAGAAGGTTTTCCTCTTTTTCTCTGTAATATTATTATTTCCCCACTTACCAAATAAGTAGTGTATTTTTACAGACAGAAATGAAATAACATTGAGATTATTATGTAAGGTTGACATTTGCCTAAAGTATTATAACTCTGAACCTATAGACAGGAAATTAAAAGGAATAAAAACAAATTTAAATGCTTTGGTGTTGTTATAATTTCATTATATCTCAATTATTTCAAATAGATCCATTTGGGAGTGAATGTAACATATGCATGTTATTCTTTTAGGACTAGAACCACTCTTCCCCAGGACTGTGTACATATGATTCTCTGTCTCTGGGTGTGGAGATGACAAAATTTGTTTAACGGAGAGTGCAGTAACAGACTGTAACATATTACCATACCACTCTTCCTTGGTCCCTGCCACCACAGGCCATATGAATTCTATTAGAATTAAGGAGACAGGCAAAATTTTTAAGGTCTACAAAAATGACACATCTATAATTAAGATAAGCAATCTTTCCACATTCATTTTCTGAAACATCTAGAACTAACCAACAGACATATAAAATAGTATTTAAAGAAATGAGTGATAGGATAAGCTGTGGAAAATTTGTTATGTACACTGGAGCAGAGAAATCTACACGGTAAAGGACTTTCATGGCTCCATAGAGAATGCTCTTCCATATTGTTTTATTAATAAAATTTATTTTACCGTTACATTGACCAGACTAGGATGCCTCACTGACTCACTTGGGATAAACGGTGGGGGTGCTACTTTCTGAGTTCAATCCTAGTGAGACAGTTTTAGGAGAGAGAGTGAAATGGCTAGGTAGTCAGGACAAAGGGCCCCATCTAAGAGCTAGCAGGTAGAGAGTGATGGACAGGGCATACTCAGGGCCTTCATATGTAACTGACCATGAGGCTCACCTATGGGATCAACTCCTTTGTCCCTGAGGGCGGAAAACTAAGAAATGGGGGTGGACACAGATGGGAACTTGGAAAGAATTGCTACCTTGTTTTGCCTAGATTTTAACCAATGACTTTGGTACTAAGTGTCAATGTCTGCTTTGCATAGGTTTCAACCAATGATGTAGATGCATTTCTCAATGCCTGCTTTGCATGAATGCTAATTATGTTCATACCCCAAATCAATATAACCCCTGGCCTGACCTCCACTAGACGGTGCCTGCTTCCAGGTGCCCCTCTGTCTTGTGGAGTCTCTGCTCTTCTTCCTAAATAAATCCTACTCCTTTTACTCCCCTTTCCATGGTTGTCCATGGATTTTATTCTTCAAATTCACAAGACAAGGACCCAGAAGATCGGCACGGAATTCCCGGGGTGAATTTCCACCGCACCAAGAGCTGCAACACCCAGCTTTCAGCTGGAGAGCTGCTAACACTATTTCAACCTCAGAAACCTGCAGCCAGCCCAAATTCCCAGTTTTAGCTGGGAATCGCTGTAAACAATAGAAGCAGGCTATTTTGGCTGCTGGAATCTGTAGCAGCCCAGACTTCGTTTGCCAGCAGGAGCAGAGAATCCAGCCTCACCTCAAAAACCCTGCCTCACTAGCAAGAGAAAAACACACTGATTATCCAGAGAAAACTATTCTACATAGATCAGGCAAATGCAACTACTGAACAAATGTAATCTTGGAAGAAGCAGAAGAATATTGCAGATCACTATGCTCCCAACTTGCTGGAATAGATCCGAATATTTCCATGATACGCATGATAAGTCAGTGGCTCGAGGAAGGCTACTGAGCTGCAGATACAGGACCTAATGCAGACTGTCTGACCTTGGTATTTTGAAGAGTGCTCTCATGGGATGCAGCTCAGCAAGCGGAGGATCTCCATCACCCAACTCAATGGCCGTTATACCCAGGGACCAAGTATCACATCTGGCATCATAAGTGGTATCTAATTGCTGTTCACACGCAATAACCTAGGAGTAAACAATAGAAAGGTAAAATATGTGACTTTAACAAGCATGTAACCAAACATTTAGAACAAAGTCTAAATGTTTAAACTGATGAAGTTTGATAGCTACCTACAAGGAGGTAGTTTGGGAGAAAAATAAGTAATCAAATTACTATAAGTAGTAGTATTTTCATTCTGAGAACAGAGAATACTTAGCAGGTTTGTAAATATAAGAAGCCTATGAAAAGAAATATAGTTGAGAATATATTCCATAAAATAGAAAAGGAGGGAACTCTACCAAAGTCTTTCTGTGAAGCCAGTATCACCCTGATACCAAAATATGATAAAGACACATCAAAGAAAACTTCACACCAATATTCTTGATAAACATAGATGCAAAAATCCTTAATAAAATATTAGCAAACTGCATATAAAAATACATTCAAAAGATAGTACATTGTGACCAAGTAGGATTCGTGCAGGATGCACGGTTGGTTCAACATGCACAAATCAAAAAAAATGTAATTCACCACATAAATGAGACTTAAAAATAAGAATCACATGATTACTTCAACAGATGCAGAAAAAGCATTTGACAAAATAAAGCACCATTTGTACTTACAACACTAGAAAAGATAGGAATAAAAGGAACTTACCCTCAACATAGTAAAGGCCATACACGACAAACTCAAGGCCAACATCATTCTGAATGGAGAAAAATGGAAAGTATTTCCTCTAAAAACAGGAATAATACAAAGATATCCACTTTTACCACTCCTATTCAGCATAGTCCTTGAAAATTTTGCCAGAGGAATGAAGCAAGACTAGGAAATTAAAGGGCTATGAACTAGCAAAGAGCTCAAGTTATCACTGTTTGCTGATGACAAGATTATATATTTAGATGATCTATAAAACTCCACCAGAAGACTTCTAGGGATCATAAATGAATTCAGCAAAGTAGCAGGATACAAAGTCAACATTCACAAATCAATTATGTTCCTATACTCCAGTGATGAACTTGTTGAGAAAGAAATTAGAGAAATTAGGAAAACTATCCCATTCACAAGTATCAAAAAAAAAATAAAAGAAAGAAAGAAAGAAAAAATACTTGGGAATCCATCTAACAAAAGAGGTGAAGGACTTCTACAATGAAAACTATTGAACACTAAAGAAAAAAATTGAAGAAGACCTTAGAAAATGAAAGGAGCTTCCATGTTCTTGGATAGGGAAAACTATCATCAAAATGACCACACTAACAAAAATGATATACAGATTCAATGCAATACCCATCAAAATTCCAAGGACATTCTTCACAGAATTAGAAAAAATAATCATGAAATTCATTTGGAAAAGTAAGAGACCCAGAATAGCCAAAGCAGTCCTTAGCAAGGAAACCAAAGCTAGGGGATTCACAATACCAGACTTAATTAAATCATACTACAAAGCTATCGTAACAAAAACAGCATGGTACTGGCAAGAAAAACAGACAGGAAGTTCAATGAAATAGAATAGAAGACACTGAAACAAACCCACACAATTACAGTTACCTGATACTTGACAAAGTAGCCAATAACTTAAGTTGGAGAAAAGACAGCATCTTTAATAAATGTTTCTGGGAAAACCGGAA
Organism: Aplodontia rufa; assembly: GCA_004027875.1. Taxonomy (NCBI): domain Eukaryota; kingdom Metazoa; phylum Chordata; class Mammalia; order Rodentia; family Aplodontiidae; genus Aplodontia; species Aplodontia rufa. The sequence continues at coordinate 20,143 of PVKS010002161.1, forward strand.
ATCCAAATATAGTAAAATGAAACTCAAACTGTCTCTCACCCTGCACAAAACTCAACTCAAAGTGGATCAAAGTCCTAGGAATTAGATTAGAAATCCTGCATCTACTAGAAGACAATGTAGTCCCAACACTACAACATGTTGGCTCAGGAAATGACTTCCTAAACAAGACCCCCAAAGCACAAAAAGGGAAAGGAAAAATCAATAAATTAGATAGCATCACACTGAAAAGCATCCTCACAGCCAAGTAAACAATTAAGAGTGTGAAGAGATAACCTACAGAATGGGAGAAAAAAATCTTTGTTTTCTGCACCTCAGACAGGGCATTAATATTCAGGATATTACAAAGAACTAAAAAAAATACCAAAAAAAAGATAATAACTAAATCAATAATGGGCAAAAGAGCTGAACAAATTCTTTTCAGAAGAAGAAACACAAATAGTCAACAAATATATGAAGAAAATGTTCCACATCTCTAGCAATTAGAGAAATGCAAATTAAAACTACACTGAGATTTTATCTCACTCATGTCAGAATATGTCTATAATACAGATATATAAAATATATAATAAAAATCTATAAATGTATACAACATATAATATATTTAAGAATATATGTAGGGAGAGAGAAAGAAAGAGAGGTAATATAGTTTCCCAACTTAGTATGATAGGGACATCACCTTATACAGGGCTTCTCAAATTTTCCTACCAAACTATTTTTAATATTGCATAAGTTTAAACTGCTAAAATCAGAGAGAACAGCCTGTCGTACCAGGAGAAAGCATGACAGTTTCAAATTTCACATTAAAAATTCATGTGGCAAATATTCATAGCAGCATTCGTAATAGCCCAAATGTGGGAAAAGCCCAAATTTCCCTCAACTAATGAAAGATACTCATTGTAGTGTATGCGTACAGGGAAATATTATTCAGTCATAAAAAAGGAGTACTAGTAAATGCAACAATATGGGTGCACCTTGAAAATATTTAACCAAATGAAAGAAGTCAGACACAAGGACCACATATATTATAATTCCATTTATATGAAATGATCAGGACAGTCAAACCCATACAACCAAGCACAGTCTCATGTTTGTGTAAGGTAGGGGAGCTTGAGAGGAGATGAGAAGTGCTCATTAAAGGTACAGGGGAGGGAGGTTGGAGCAGTGGCTCAGGGGCTTGGTAGTTTTGGCGCTTGCCTGGCATGCATGGATACATGGGTTTGAACCCCAGAACCCACGTACACACTAATTGTCAGAGCAATGAAAGTCATGTGAAAAACTCTATAAAAATTGATTCTATCTCTCTCTCTCACACACACTGTCCTTCTCTCTTAAAAAAAAAAAAAAAAGTACAGGGGAAGGCTGGCAATAGCTCAGCAGTTGCAGTGCCTGTCTGGCATGGGTGAGGACATGGGTTCGAGCCCCAGCACCACGTATACAACAAAGTGTCTGAGCCATGTGAAAAACTAAATAAAATTGATTCTCTCCCTCTCGCTCTCTCTTATTCTGTCTCTCTCTCTCTCTTTAAAAGAAAAAATACAGGGAATGGGGACAAAAATGTTCTAAACTTAGATGGTGGTGATGATTGTGCAATCCTGTGAATGTACATTAAAATTGTAACATTTTACACATTAGATGGGTAAATTGTATAGTATGTGCCCTATTGCTCTTCAAAGTGATTACAAATTTAAAAATACATTCGTATGAAATTTTCATTCTGTTATATATTTTTGCCTTAGCATAAAAATGTTTTTTATGATAGAGTTTTTTTTCTAGTAAAATTGTTGCTTAGGATAATGTAATTTTCTATGGCTTTTTAGATGTAGTCTGGGAATGTGTCCTCATAGGTTCAGATGGACTTGTGTCCCAGTTTGCCTGGGATATTCCTGATTTGTGCTTGCTGTCCTAGGATCTTTATCAGTACCACCCCTGTGCAATCTCCAAGGTATCTGATTCATACAATAAGTTGTATGGTTACCTACCATAGTCGATGTTTCCCTCGGCCCCTTTGTCCTGACACAGTTACATTCCAGTTTGGAACGAATGGCTTTAGGTAACCAACAGATACTACCTTTAATGCAGACTTATTTAAAAAATGCCAAATGAAGGATTTTAATTTTCAGCTGAAAACTGATTTCAGCAAGCTTGCCTCTGAATCCATAAAAATGCTGAAATACTTGTATGTCATTATGGTGAAAATACTTATTATTTAATAACATAAATATTTATTTCATTAATAACATAGAAGTGTTATATATTGTGTATCTTGAAACTTGCTAGTCAAAATATATTCTTCAAGATTAGAAAGAACTTATTACAGAGAGATGCATATAATATGCAGAAAACACCAAGCACATGGTCATATGACAGCTTGGAAAAACATCAGTGTGCCTTTTTTCTTCTGTGTAGTATCCATTAGTTTACTTAGCAGGAAAGAAATGCTTCTTTGTAGTTATTTTAGTGTATTAATCACAAATAATGACTTACAAAAAATGACCGTCTCATAATCACATATTGAGGAATGCTTTTATTAAAAGGAAAACTTAAATATATAATAATGGGTTTGTTACGACAAATTAACATAAAATATAAAGCTGGGGTGTTAATCATAGCTATCTATCGGAGGCTGTATTATTTATATTAATTAACATGAATAGGTACAACATTGGGTAGATAACTACATTTTTATTGAATTCTAATTTTTAAAACCTTTTTCAAAAATATTCAAAACACTAGTGATAGATCAGGAAAAATGCTAAAGAAACTCTCATTTTAGGTTCTCTTACTCAATTCTGTTTTTTGCTAATGACTATACTTTCTATTTTTATTCTCAGATGTAGTCCTGTTAAGAAGTTTTTCAATCCGTTGGATTTTCATAAAGTTGCTTAAAATAACATATTCTCTTTTCATATTTAATATTAAGTTTACATTTTATCTTTTATAATTAATAATTGAATTGGTTTCAAATAGCAAGATTATACCAGGATTAAATCACCAACTTTAATTAGAAGCTTTTGCAATATGAATAGAGTATTTGAATTGCTTCTCCTTCCTTCACTCCCTAGAAAGTCATAGATAAATAGCAGAGTTTTTCCCTATGGCTGCACACAGAGTTTTCAAAAAGAAGTGTTCTTTATTGATAAACATCATGAAAAAGACTAACGGCACTAGATAGTGACTGTGGGAGGAAAATGTGACCGAGAGTTTTCCCTTCAACTACTTCAGCAGTTTATCTACAATTTCCCTAATGTAATGAAGAAAAGAGTCTATTAGAGCTGACCCCAAGCAGGTGACCGGTAGGGAACTTGACCCATATCCACCGACCTGAATCTGATATAACAAAGTCAACGGTTTTCATTACATTTCTCAGTTAAAATATAAATATTTATAACACGGAAACCTGCTCAACTACTAGAAGTAAATTAATGAAAAATGAAAGCTGCAAGTATTTTCTCGCTGCCTCATCTGTCACTCATTCCTCTTTCCATCTGTTCATGCCTTCATTCATAGCCCAATTATTGAGCACCTCCAATGTCCCCTCCTCACACAGGCAAAAGTCCCACATTAAAACAACACAAGACATTTTCTTCTGCTATATTGCAAAATACTTTTGGAGATGAAGTGCACATGGAAAGGAAAGTCAGAAGACTGTCTTTCTCAAAAGTCTGACCTCAGGAGCCATCCAAAATGGTGTTCCCACCGAAGTGTTCCGCCGGAGCCGGGTGTTTGTGAGCTGTGCCGACACACCTAGGAGAAAGAGATGAGAGATTGCTTCTTGCATTAATTACCCTTATAAAGTGATTCTGATTACTACACATTTTCTTACAAATGAATATTAAAATTCTGTTCCCTCAAAGCTGTCTCTGGACTTGAACTCCCTTTAAAGGAGACTAAAAGGGATGTTTGTATAGCCAAAATACAGAACAGTTCTTATTTCCTATTTCCATATCTAAATTCTACCCACCCCTCTGGTCCCATTGCAAGTCTTATTTCCCCATACTGCCTTCTAACGTGCTCTGATCAAACTAATCTCTATTTCCTCCGACATCCTATGTTTTAAACTATCTGAACGGTATTACATATTTTGGCATGTAATTATTTTCCAAATGTAACTTCTTCCTTACTCTCCTCTAACAAATCTGGTTAATCTGAGGACTTTTATATGGTGTTATACACATAAATAGGTAAGTTGCAAATATGCATAAAATTATTTTCCGTCTATCAGCCTTGGCCATATTGCACATGATCTCACTGGAAGTTTCAAATTAGCTATATCTAATATTTAAACCAACATCATTAATAGAATCAGCTATTTTAAATTTAAATGTATTCTAAACTGATACATAAAATCATAAAAATTATACATATTTATGAGATATGTGATGTTTCAATGCATTTACACATGGTGCAATGTCAAATCAGATTAATCATATCTCTTTCTTTAAACATTTATCATTTCTTTATGATGAAAGCATTGAAAACAATTTCTTCTACCTTTTGGAAATACGTAGTACATTATCTTTACCTACAGTCACCCTCGCATGAAGGAGCACACCAGAATGCTTTACTACTTTCTAAGCATAATGTTTTCTTTTCTTTCTTAATCTTTATAGAGGTTACAAACTGAAAGACTATAATAAGGAGGTAACCAAATATTACATCATCTTTCCATTAAAGCCACCCAGTCAGATTTAATCAATACTGACTCTCAAGAGAACTTGAAATAAGGTGCCTCTTCTCAATTTTCACACTCCTGTTTCTCGTGTAAGGAGGACAGTGTGGTGCTCCTGCCCTTGACCCGCTCTGGACTTGGTGGGAGAGACCCAAATTGTGAGTCGTCACTTCCTGATTTCCCTGCTTTGCCATGTACCTCACAAGTATCCCATTATTTTTAGGTTCTTAATGCTTATCTCTTTAGCCAAGGAGAGGAGGACACTAATTAAGATTTGAAATGGGGATCCATTTAATTTCCTGAAGATGGCATTTGACATTCAAAGGCCAGATTTGGCCAAATGGGCATTTCAATTGTGGAATATTTGAACCGACAGGTGGGCAGTGTGTTTTGGTTCCACATTAGGTGTATCCTGTAATGATCTTCTCCTTTGACACAAAAATCCTGTCCTAATTCATGAGCTTCAAAATCCAATGAATTTAAAATTTTTCATTACTTAGAAGATAAAACACCCTCACTGTATAATTTTTCAAATGTGAAGGTGGTTATTTAAATCAATGCTTGAAGTTTCTCCCTTAAGCATTTTACAGCAAGGTATCTGAAGAAAGAACATCAGCATTTATTATCAATCTTCTCCAAAATGCCATCGAGGCATTTTATATTTCAGAAAAAAATAAATTTCAACCTAAACATTTTATTTTTTCCCCCTATGGCCTAAAGGAAAAATGTTTAAACTTGGATTTTTATGGTGGTATCAAAGTACAGTAATTCTCATTGATACAGAGCAGAAAAGAAAAAAATTAATTTAATATTGGTTCTGAACTTCCTAAATTTTATTCTAAGGGTTTTCAATTATTTATGCAAAATTTTAAATTATATTTGACCTTGGTGAATATATTTTGTTTCAATTTTACAAAGACAGTTAAAGAATTCAAAAGTCATTTAAATGAGATGTAAAGAGGAAAAAAAAAACACAATCTTTTTTTTTCCTCTCTTTTTGGATATCAAGATCATCTCACTGGCATTTTTCAGCCAGGAGTGATATCTAAGTGATGGGATTTATAGACACAGAGGGTTGGGAAGGAAGTTCCTCCATATACCACAGGAAACATAAAAGGAAGAATGCTAATAAATACATGATGTTTAGATGTGGCATGTAACCGAAGGTAGACTGTCATACTATTTCTAGGAAATGAAAATCTTGAGTGGAGACACTAAGGGAGGGGAAGTAACTAGAGCTGAGTCAACCAAAGCAAGGCTCTAAGGGGACATAGGGTGGGTCTGCTCCTGAGGTCCAGGCCTGCTGCGGCTCTGTTCTTAACAGGCCAATCACCTGCTCCTCTATTGATTTAGTGAGTCAGCCAGTTCTGGTTTCAATATCCTTGATAGTCAGAGTTAGTTTCTGCTCTTAAAACCAAGGAACCCTGAATACAAACTTCCAGTGATTTTATAGCTCAAGTAGTAAATTAGCAAGGACAGGAGTCAATCATGAGTTAATAAAGCCTAACAATTATTAGGCTTTATATTTATACGAGATTGTAGTAAATTCATATATTTTTATTAATACAAGTTTAAGAATTTTCTAAGGCAAATGTTTGTCCTCCAAGATCTTCAATCAAGCATCCCAAACAATAAGAAAAGGTCAAGCAAGCATACTGTAGGTAGATACAGATTCTTCTTCACATGTTTACTAATATATTACCATGTACATTCATTAAAGAATCATGATGATAATTTTAAAGGTTTAGATTAAAATAATAATCTCAAACAAAAGTGTAAGTATTTCTTCCCGAACACATCTTGATATTGATGCCCCCTTCAAAGACCACAGGCCTAAGAAGTGCTAGGGTCATGAATTATAACACCCTTGGGATCTCATGTATCATTTGATGTAAAACATGATTCCTATAGGAGTACACAGAATGATAAAATGAAAGATTCAGCCCAGAATATAAATAAGAAAAATATAAAGACCCAAATTAAGTGAAAAAGATGCAACTGGGCAGAGTAAGAAATTCTTGAGCCTATTAGATGATTATCACATTAAAAATAGGACACACATCCAAATCTGTATAGGTGATAGAGGAAGGTACTTACTAAATTCTGGTTTCTAAGTGTCTCTACAATGACTATTAAACCTCAAGATCACTTTGCCAACATAACCAAATAGATTCAAATCCAAAAAGAAACTTGATGGTCATGAGGTCTAACTTGTGCATTTTCAGGTTAAAATTAAGCTGAGAGAAAAGTCACTTCATTGAGGACAAATGGCATTTTTCTTTAAAATAGCACAAGGATCCAAAGTATGAGTTCAGTAGCCTCAGGAAGTAAAAAAGATTAGGAAAACCGTTTTGTCCAGGGAGCAACTAATAGAATAAGTCACCCAAGTAAATAGTTACATAAACATCTCAAGAGAGAAGATACTGAAGGGTGGAAAATTCCAGGCAGAAAGTCAGGATAGTAAAGGATACAGAAAGGAACCAGAGGCTAAAAAGAGATCAGGGCTGAACAGTAAGCAGGCTAGCAGAGAGGGCAATAATCCATTAAAAGTCAAAGCCACAATAACATTACAGAGGTTTATGTTAATGATTCTTCAGCCTTTTGCTTTGCTAGAGAATTCTCTTGCTATTTTGGGTTCATCTAAGAAGCCTTCCTGGGCTGTGGGGTGGCTATACAGCAACCCTGTTCCTGTTTGCGAAAGTCCTACTTCTAGGGAGAGAAATGCTAAAGCTTTGTACCCACACTCAAAAGTTCTCTCAGGGTCTTAGGGAGACAGATGAAATATCAAATATGTTGTTTCTAACTTTAGGAACTTGATTTGCTATAACCCACACACAAAACCCTTAAAAACTAAATATTACAGGTACTAGAATTTAAATTATAAAAATATAGATGTTTGTCAACATGAAGGGGCATTACATCATTTACTATTGTCATTTTGTTGATAAGGTTAAGATAGTGTGATGGTTAATTGTATATATCCACTTGGCAGGACCACAATACACAGATATTTGGTCAAACATTACTCTAGATATTTCTGTGAGGGTGCTTTTTGGACCAGATTAACATTTAAATTGGTGGATTTTAAGAAAAACAAACTACAGTGTGGAGACTTCTCAAAAAACTGGGATTGGAATCACCTTATAATCCAGTTATCCCACCCCTGGGTATTTTCCCAAAAGAGCTAGAATGGGCATACCACAGAGAAATAGCTACATCAATGTTTACAGCAGCTCAATTTACAATAGCTAAACTATGGAACCAACCCAGATGACCCTTGCTGGACGAGTGGATTAAAAATTGTGATATATATATATATATATGTGTATGTGTATATATATATATATATACACATACACACACACACAATGGAGTTCTACTCTGCTATTAGAGAGAAAGATATCATGGCATTTGTAGCCAAAATGATGGAGATGGAAAAAATTATGCTGAGTGAAATATCCCAAACCCAAGAGACTTAAAGCCAAATGTTTTCTCTCATACGTGGAAGCTAGAATAAAATCTAAGATTGAAAGTTAGCTAAGCTCAAAAAATAAACTCAACATAGGTGAATTTTCGCATAAGCACGGGGGAACCATAACTCTGAAGGTGAAGGGAGAAGGGAGGTAGGTAGGTAGGTAGGGATTACGGGGGTTATCAATGGAACTGGGAACTCTTGACTCCCATGAAAAGCCCTACTATACATAGTTGGACAGAGAAGATCAGAAAATTCAAAACTTAATATACATGTGTATGCTTATTTCTATCTATAACATGGGGGTAAAGCAGAGGAGACATGGGAGTGGGGAGTGGTCAAAGCGGGGGGGATCCTGGACTAGGATGGGCCTGAAGTTACTACCTCAATATCCATGCATGCATGAATATGTAACAACGATCTCCTCTAATATGTAAGACTGTTGAATGAATTAAAAAAATAAAAAAGAAAAACAAATTCTTCTAAATAACGCAGATGGGATTCATCCAATTGGATGAAGGCCTTTAGTAGAACTAAAAGACTGATGTTTCCTGGCAAGAAGGAATGTTGCTGGTAGGCTATCTTTGGACTCAAACTATAACCCCTCCACAAAGCTTACACTGTAGATTTTGGACTTGCCCAATCTCCACCATGTTTTGAGCCATTTTATTAAAATGAACCTCTCTATCTTTCTCCACACAAAATGCACACATGTACACACACACACATGAACACATACATATATTGTACATTCATGGGTACACACACACATACACATACATATAAATATGTACACACATATTCTGTTGATTTTGTTTCTCTGGAGAACTCTAAAAATGATGTTTTCCTTTTTTATTTTTTTGTAACAACTCTTAGGAATGTTCTCTCAAGACCACAATGGACTGGTTTATCCCGTATCAGACAAGTCAGATATGATTATTTTATTAGGTGATATAATTGTAGCAACTTCTAGGGGCCTAAGGACCAGAACATTTTTTTCTTTTCTTTGCATTTTTCCTCACATTCATTATTCTCTTTTTCCTTTTTGAGAGCCTGAAAATTAAAATCTAGACATTGAAAAGCAATCACAGCTCTGGAAATGTAGATCAGTAATTGGGTGTTTGCCTAGCATACATGCCAGCACTGCAAAAGTAAATAAATAAATAGAAAAGCAAAACAAAGTAAAAATAAAAACAAAAGCAAGGTACATATGTGGGGAAATTTAAAAAATCACTACATATTCATGGGAATGCCCAGGTTCATTAAAAAAAGAGAGAGAGAGAAGGCCTACTAAAATATTAAGTTTACACTTTAGACCCCTGATAGAAAGACTACAAAGAAAAACAAACAAAAACAAAACAAATATCAGAGAATCCTAAAAGAAGGGGAAGAGTCTTATTTTCATAGTTATATATTATTAGATTTAAATGTCCAATTTGCAACAGCAACAACAAAAAATCACAAGGCATACAAAGACACAGGAAATTGTGTCCCACTCAAAGGAAAAAGTAAATCAACAGAAACCATCCTTGAAATAATAGACTTGCTACACAAAGACTTTGAAATTAACTGTCTTAAAGATGCTCAAAGAACTAAAAGTGGAAGGCATGGAAAACACTAGGAAATGAGATATGAACAAAATGGAAATATATATATATATTCATATATGAATATATATATACACATTCAATAGAAATACTGGAAATGGAAGTACAGTAACTGATGTGAGGAATTTACTAGAGTGACTCAAATGCAAATTTGAGCAGGCAAGAGAAAAGAATCAGTGAATTTGAAGATAGCACAACTGAATTGATAGTTTGTGTAAAACAGAAGAAGAAAATGAAGGAAAGTGGATAGAGCCTAAGGAATCCATGAGACACTATCAAGTGGACAGATGAATGCAGTTTGGGAATACCAAAAGGAGAAAACAGAGTAGAAAGGGGGAAGAGAAATTATTCAACTAAATAATGGCCAAAATTTCCTAAATTTGATGGGAGACAGAAATATAAATATTCAAGAAGCTGAAAGAACCCCCCAAAAGTAAGATTAATTCAAAGATATCTATACCAAGACACATAATAATCAAACTGTCAAAAGGCAAATACAAAGAGAATCTTGAACAGAAAGAGACTAGTGACTCATGAAACACAAGATCAATAAGATCACCAGCCATCAGCATGTTTCTCATCAGAAACTATGGAGCCAGAAGGCAGCATATTGAATTTTTTTTCTGATAAATCAGCCAAGAAATCTATATCCAGTGAAACCATCTTTTAAAAGTAAGGATGAAATTAAGATATTCCAAAATTAACAAAAGCTGAAGGCCTGTTACCACTAGAGCTAAAAGAAATGCTAAAAGGAGTCCTGTAGCTTGAAATGAAAGGACACTAGACAGTAATGGGAAGCTATATAAAGAAATAATGACTCAATAAAGATAAATACATTGAAAATTGTAAAAACAACTCATTTTAACATTGGTTCATAATTTACATGTTTTATTTTCTAATTGATTTAAGAGATGAAAGTGTATTTTAAAAATCTATTAAAGCTAGTATTACTGTAATTTGGTTTGTAACTGAACTACATTTTCTACATGTCTGAAGAGATTAATGTATAAAGAAGAATTATTAGTTTATGTTTTTGGACACACAATGTATAAAAATGTAATTCAAAAATACCAATAATTGAAGGACTGCATGCAGAGATATATGGAGCAGAGTTCTGGCATGTGATTGAAGTTAAGCCGGTATAAATGCAAATTAGAGTTTTACAAATATAAGGTATTAAATGTAATCTCCAAGGTTAACTCCAAAGAAAATAGCTCAGAATGTAAACAAAAGGAAATGAGAAAGAAATTTAAATAGTTTATAACAAAACAAAATAAAATCAACCAAACAGAAGACAGTAATGTAAAAATGAGGGATAAACACAACTCTAAGACATAGGAAGCAAACATCAAAATAGCATAAGCAAATCTTCCTTATCAATAATTACTTTAAATGCCAATGAATTAAATTCTCTAATTAAAAGACAGAAACTGGCAGAATGGATTAAAAAAAAAACCAATTCCAAGTCTATGTTATCTACAAAAGGCTCACTTTAGATTTAAAGATATGAATACATTGAAAGTGAAAGGAAGGAAAAAGACATTCTATGCAAATAGTGAACAAAACAGAGAAGTTATTATACTAACACCAAATGAATAGACTCTAACTTTTTGAAAAAGTTGTAAGAGACAAGGAAAACATTATGTAATTAATAAAAGGTTCAGTACAGAAAAAATAACAATTATAGAAATTAACACCTCTAATAATAGGCCATCAGAATATATTAAGAAAAAAAAAACAAAAGACAGAAATAGATAATTCTGAAAGAGTAGCTAAAGAATTTAGTACTACTTTCAATAATGGATAGAACAACCAGACACTAGATAAGTAGAAACACAAAAAATGAAATAGATCTAACAGACATAAACAGAACACTACCCAACAATAGAATACACATTCTTCTCAAGTGTACATGAGACAGTTCCTGGAATAGACTACACGGTTGGTCACAAATAAGTCCCAATAAATTTAAGAAAATAGATAAAACAGGGTATGGTGGCACACCCCTATAATCCCAGCTATTTGGGAAGCTGAGGCTGGAGGATAACAAGTTTGAGGCCAGCTTCAGCAACTTAGCAAGATTCTGTCTCAAAATTAAAAATATAAAAAAAGGTGGTGATTTAGGTCAATGGTAGAGTGTCCCCAGGTTCAGTTCCCAGTAACATGCACAGATGCACACACACACACACACACACACACACACACATAAGAAGTTATACAAATTATCTCCTCTGACCAAAACAGAATGAATCACAAATAAATTTATAGAAGGAAAACTAAAAATTTCAGAAATTTGTGGAAATTAAATGATGCATTCTTAAACAACCAGTGAGTCAAGAAGAAATCAAAAGTTAAATTAGAAAATATCTTGATACAAATGAAAATAAAAATAACATACCGAAGCTCATGGAATACAGCAAAGAAATAGTAACAAGTATATTTGTTATAAACACACTTATATTAAAAAGGAAAGCTCCCAAATCAACAATCTTACTTTATAACTTAAAGAACTAGAAAAAGAACAAACTAAACCCAAAGTTAGCAGAAGGAAGTAAATGGACATGAAAGCAGGGATAAATGAGACAGAGAAAAACAATAGAAAAAATTCAATGAGCCAAGAGTTAGTTCTTCAAAAAATAATAAAATGAGCAAAATTGACAAATTTTAGCTATGCTAAGGAAAAAGGGAAGATTCAAATAATTAAGATAAAATGAAAGTGGAGGTATTATTACTGATGCTACACAAATAAATAGGATTATATGAGAATACTGAAAACAATTGTATGACAGCAAACTGGATATCCTAGATAAAATACACATGTTCCACGAAAAATACAACCTACCAAGATCAAATCATGAACACGTAGGAAATCTGAGTAGACATATAATTAGTAAGGATATTAAATCAAAAAACCAAAATCTCCCCAATAAAGAAAAGTTCTGGACTGATGGATTTTTTTTAAGGATTAACATTTAAACATTTAAAATAAGAAAAAACCCCACATTTTCTGACTTGTTCCATAAGACCAGCATTTCCCACATACCAAAACCAGAAAAAGATAGTACCAAGAAAGAATACTTAGGACTAATATTCCATATGAACATGGATGATAGAAACCTCAATAAATACTAGGAAACCAAATTCAAATGCATTGTAAAAGGATTATGTATCATAACCAAGTGGAATTTATTTATGGAATGCAAGGATAGTTCAATATATGAAAAGTAATCAACATGATATACCTTATTAACAAATCTAAGAGGAAATAAATTATACAATCATTTTTTATTAAGGAGTTGAGTTGCTGTATAATCATAAATGTGTATAAAGTAACAATATGATATGCATTTGATATTAAACTAGAGTTACCCCCACATCTCCCACACCCCAGTCTCTTGATTCTTCTATATTTCACCCCTACAAGATATAAATGTCTATATATATATATGTGTGTGTGTGTATGTGTGTGTGTGTGTGTATGATTGTGAATTTTCCACAATTAAATGATTGCATAAGTATTATTTGGCTTTGTGGGGGGCAGTGGTAAAGAGTGTGCTACGTTATTGATTGTCTCCCTAGATCCCTCCGTATCCTTTCTCCTGCTCCCTCCTCCAAGCCTGTCCCCTCCTCCCTTCTCCCTACATATCTATCAAAACCACATTAAAATTTCATTTCACTCTAGTCAGACTGGCAAAGATGAAGAATATAACCAATAACAGATGCTGGAAGGGTTGTGGGGAGATAAGAACACTAGCACATTGTTGGTGGAATTGCAGACTGGTACAGCCACTCTGGAAAGCAGCTTGGAGACCTCAAAAAATTAGGGTTGGATCCACAATATGAACCAGCTGTCCCTCTTCTGGATATTTTCCCAGAGGAGTTAGAAACAGCACATTACAACAACACAACAAAATCAATGTTCATGGCAGCTCAATTTACAATAGTTATTTATGGAATCAACCCAGATGCCCCTATCTAGATGAATGGATCCAAAAGCTCTGGTATATATATACAATTGAGTTCTATTCGGCTACTAGAAACAATGATATTCCAGTCTTTGAAGATGAATGGATGGCAATGGAAGAAATTATGCTGAGGGAAGTTAGCCAAACCCAGAGAGTCAAGGGTCAAATGTTTTACCTGGTTTGTGGAGACTATAGCAAAACCCAGGCTTGGATGAAAGGTTGTCAAACTTGTGTTAGACCCACCAAAGGCATAGCAACACAATCATCTTAACTGGCAGAAAAAAGCGCTTGACGAACTCCAAAATCCTTTTATTATTAAGCATGCACACACACACACACACACACACACACACACACACACACACACACTAAACTAGGGATGGAAAGAAATGACCTCAATACAATAAAATCAATATATGAAAAACTCACAGTAAGCATCCTATCACCCTATTCAATGGTAAAAAGACGAAGCTTTTCTTCTAAGAGCAGGGATAAGGAAAGGATCCCTGCCTCCACCACTTCTAATTAACAAGGTACTAGAAGTCTTAGCCAGAGAAATTATGCAAGAAAAAGAAATAAATAATATCTAAATTGGAAGGAAGGAGTAAAATTGTCTCTGTAGACAAATGATTGTATATATGTAAATGAACTCAAATACTGAATACTACAAAGCATTGCTGAAAGGAAAAAAAGATACAAATGGAAAGACATCCCATGTTTGTAAATTGGAAGACTCAATATTGTTACTATATCAATATTACTCAAAGGAATCTACAAATTGAATATAATTCCTATCAAAATTTCAATAGCATTTTTTGCAGAAATAGAAAAATCACCCCAAAATTTGTATGAAGTTCAATGGACCCTAAACAGCCAAAAAATTCATGAAAACAATAAAGCTAGAGCACTCACATTTCCTGATTTCAAAACTTAAGTCAAAGCTGCAGTAATCAAAACAGTATTGACTGGTATAAAGGATATATAAATACATATATATATCCTTTATATATATATATAAACATATCCTTTATATATATGTATATCTTTTATATTTGTATATGTCTTTTATATATATATAAAGGATATATGAATATCCTTTATATATATATGTATATTCTTTATATATAAATTTATGTATATATATCAATGGGAAAGAAGAGTCAACAAATAAACATTTGCACATATGATCAATTGATTTTTTTTGTAAGCTTGCCAAGACCATTCAATGGGGAAAGCACAGTCTTTCCAATATATTGTGTTGGAGAAACTGGACATCCACATATAAAAGAATGAAGTTGGACCTTTACTTAACATCATATACCAAAATGAACTCAAAGTGGATGAAGGGCTCAAACACAAGAGCTAAATTTACAAACCCCTAGGAAGAAAACATAGGAGAATAGCTTCATGACATTGGATTTTAAAGCAATTTCTTAGATATGACACCAGAAGAACAGGTAATAAAAGAAAAAGTAGAGAAAGCGGACTTCAAAAATTCAAAAAGCTTTTCGCCATCAAAAGACACTATTGACAGAGTAACATTAACAGAAGAAAAAGACAACCAACAGAATGAGCAAACATGTTGTAAATCATATATATGATAATGGATTAATATTCGGAATATACAGAGAGCTCCTAAAATTCAATGACAATAGAACAAACAACCAGATTTTAAAATGGGCAAAAGACTGGATAAGAAATTGCTCCAAAGAAAGTATACAAATGGCTAAGAAGCACAGGAAAAGATGTGCAAAATCACTAAACATTAAAAAAAGCAAAACAAAACCTCAAACCCATTAGCATGGCTATTATTTAAAAAAAACCCCAGAAACTCATATTAAGAAGAATAAGAATAACATAAAATAATTGTGCATGGTTTGTGGGAAGGTAAAAGGTACAGCCATTGTGGAAAACAGTGTCAGGATTCCTCAAAATATGAAAATAGAATTATTGTATGATCCAGTGATACCCAAAACAACTGAGTGAAAACACTCAATGAAACATCTGTACACTCTTATTTTCAGAAGCATTATTCATAATAACCGAAAGATTTACACAACATATGTTTCCATCCACAAAGTGATGGATAAACAGAATGTGTCATATGTATGAGGAGATAGCACTCAATCTTTTTTTTTCTTTCACTATACCCTCTTTCTTTTTTAAAATTTTATTTATTTCTTTTAAGAAATTTAGTTATTGTACAATCAAAATGCATCCAATGAAACAATATGATAATTATATATTCTTAAATTAGATTTACCCCCTATATCTCATCCTATTCTCCCACCCTTACCCCTCCTCCCACCTCCCGATACATCTCTATGGTTGCTCTGGGTTATGTGTTACTACACCTTTGCTGGGTCTAATACATTAGAGTTGACCACCTTTCACACAGACCAGGCCCTAGCTCCAGCCTCCACAGATGAGTGAAGACATTCAACCCTTGACTCTCTGGGTTAGGCTGACTTCACTCAACATGGTTTCTTCCATCACCATCCTTTTACCTTCAAAGGCTGCAACATCATTGTTTCTAATTGGATAGCATTCAATCTTAAAAAGGAAGTAAAATTTGACACATACTGCATTTGTCATACTGCACGGATAAATCTCAAGGACTTTAAGTGACGTCAACCAATCACAAATAATACATGATTCCATCTGTAGTAAAATTCATAGAAACAAAATAGAATGGTGGTTTCCAAGGTTTGGAAGGAGGAGAAAATGAGAAGTTACTGTTTAATGGGGACAGAGCTTCAGTTTTATAAGGTGAATAGAGTTCCACGGATGGATGGCATGATAGAGTACTTAATGCCACTCAACTGTACAATTGCAATGGTACAATAGTAAATTTTATGTTTTACACACACACATTACCACAGTAAAAATGTGTTACATTTTTTTTAAAGAGAGAAGGATAGTGAGAGAAAAACAGAGAGAATCGATTTTTATTGAGTTCTTCACATGGCTTTCATTGCTCTGATACTTAGTTGTGTACGTGGGTGCTGGGATTTGAAACCGGGTACTCACACATGCTGGGCAAGCGCTGCAACAGCTGAGTCATAGCTCCAGCCCTCAAAAATGTGTTATTTTAAATGAAATATTAGAATATTCTGACCTAGGAGAAAATAGGCTTAAGACCTCCATATCAAATATACAATTCTCTTCTTAAAAGTTTTTAAAGGATGTAAAGGACAGAAATAATTGTCTTTGATATATAAACAGAATGCTATGCTGGATAATCTTATTTAAATAGTACTTAATGAACATATACAACATATTTCAAAACCATTGTACATCTCTAGTAAAAAAAAATAAAGGAAATGGACCTTTTGACAGATCATTTTCCCTCCCTAAGCTTTTTTTTTCATTGTTAATTCAGAAGATAGGAATAAATCAGTGATCCTTTATTACTTATGGATCAAAAACTATTTACTGAAAATCATGTAGGCTATACACTTTCTAGGAAAGTATTCCTAGTGCTTAATAGGAAATTTATACTCAGGCAACATTTTTACATATAAGGGGGACCAAAATTCTTCTGATGTTATTGTATGTAATATACCAAATGACATTCAAAGTTGTTTCCAGCTTTAACACTTGGTGAGTCTGTGAGACTCTACTGGCTGGTTCATTCCAACCCCTCTCCTAGCAATGCTCCTGTGAATTCCTTTAAAAATCCATTAGTAGAAGAAAGGGACCAGCAGGTGGGAAGTGGTGAGGGAGGTGGGAAGTGCTGGGGAGTGATATTGACCAAATTATATTCTTATATTGTGTGCATGTATGAATATATAACAAACCCCATCACTATGTAGCGCTATAACGCAACAAAAAAAAACAACAAAAAAAGAATCGATTGCTTATCCCGTCTACCTGGCTCTAGATTTTCCTCTTTCTTCAGGACATACTTCAGGTCAGGGATGTGGGATGTGACTTCTTGGTAGAACATATGTTCAACTCACAAGACCCTGGGTTTGAGCCTATAATGGAGGAAGTATGGTGTTTTCTCTAAAGACATCACCACTTGCTACCTTTTCTTCCACTTTAGACATAGGAATCATGTCCAGAGCTGTCCGGAACATTGAATTCTTTTTTTTTTTTTTTTTTTTTTTAGTGCTAGGGAAAAAACCCAGAGCCTTGCACATAGTAGGCCAGTGCTCTATCACTGAGCTGCATCCAGAGTCTCACATTACTCAATTTTGAAGAATTATGCACCTGTTCCAGAACTCAGTTGTACACAGCTGAGTAAACACCGTACTTCTTATTCAAGGTCCACTCCCATTACTGATATCTAGTCTCATTTTTCATCCTCTTTTGTCCCATTGTCCTCTCTCCTGTCTTACCATAAAAATCTTTCTTTCACTTGCGAGCTCTTGAGAAATTAAAATTTTAGAGTTGCAGATTAATATCATTTACAGTTCTAGTTCAAAACACTTCTTTTTCAATGAGAAAGACTGAGATTCTTAAAAATATGAGGAAGTCCTCTTCAATTCTTTGAAACTTATCTCACCACAGAGAAGCACACTTGTATCTTTTATTAAAATCTCTATTGCTATGTTGAAGTAATTTGCTTCTGTGTTACCTAAATCCCTAGATATAAAGTTTTATCAGTTGCTAAGCAAAAGCACAACTTTTTCAAAATGTCCACTCTTAACTTCATATGTATTACTGAATTTTTAAATATAATCTAGTTATGTAATTTAATTTTAGCAACTAAAACCTAAAATTTTAAATATCTCTCAGGGCACAAGGCAATGTGCATCAATAAGAAAAAATATTCTCTACATATTTAGAAAATATTTGCCCCACCCCTTTAATAACGCTCTTGGGAGAAAAAAATCACTTCCTTCATTCACAGTCTCTTACAGAATGAGTGGACCCAGGCAGTCTTGCTGGAACCCCTCTCCAACCATTACTAAATAGATGCAAAGTGAATCCCATCCAGCTAAGAACAAGGAACCTCCTTCTCCTACTCCAAATTCCTTTTGGTTTGAGGGGTTAAATGGGTTAGTTGGCTTTCAGCACTGGACCCATAAGGTCAAACAGGTGGGGAGGCTGAGGTTACTGTTTTTTGAGTAGATCTGGGTAACATGATACCTCCTGAGGATGGTCTGCACACACTCACAAAGAAGCAGAGAGATTGTTTACCCAGGCAGAGAGCAGTCTCAGCTTTCGCCTTCTACCTTCCTGTCCCATATCCAGTCCCCTAAACCCTGCTCTCGTCTGTGAAGTTGCCTTTTGTATCTTACCTGTTTTTGGAGCTGGTTTGTTTCTAGTCCTTATGACTAGAAGAATCTTGACTAAATTATACAGCATTATCTATAATGTCCAATAGCTTAATTCAACTTTGAAACATGTTAAGTCTGAAACAGTTGAGCCCATAGCTTTAGCAGCATCAGAACACTATAAAAGAAAGGGTCTACTTATTCATGTTTTAGCTTCATATATTAAAGAATTATTCAATCCTTTCAAATAAGGCAGGGATCACCTCCCCAAATAATACACTCTGGTTAGGTAAAGTATTACATTTTTGCATACATAGGAAAATTCTAAACCTTTTTCTACCTTTAAAAGTGGGTTTCCCTCTATTTTTTTTCAATATATAATTCCATTCTGTCAGGCACTACTAGCTCTCAGAATTTTTAGATTCATAATATCAGCTTCCAGATGGTTTTTAAATTTTCACCATTCCTTCTGTATTTATTAGTTGGTATTCTTCTGTACAGAAAAGTTTTGCTTTTATTTACTTATTTATATATTTTTGTGTGTGTATCAGCCTGTACAGATTAATGGATTTCCACTTTTTTCAATGGATTTGCATCATAACCATCATTTATTATCATTATTTTAATGTTCAAAATGTCCCAGATCTGGTCAGTGAGAATTGGTTCAAGCCACGATCTGTGTGCCTCTGAAGCTTCTTCATTGTTTTTAATTTTTTTTTAACCTTATGGACACAATTAAGTTCCAGACTCTCTTATACAGCCCTAAAATCAGTCTTTCTCCAAGAATCCTTAGTATCTTGTTGAAAGGTGTATTTAAAAGCCAAGACCTCAGTGCTTTATGTGCTCTCTTAGGGTGTCAAATGCTCCCAATACCCCTTAATGGTAACAGGTAGTTTATCAGTCTTCACAGATCCATTACATACACGTATTATGTTTGTAGATACTGGAAACCATGAGTTCACACTGTATCTTCAATTCCAATCCAATACCACTGGCTTATTTCTTTTTTCTCCTATTTGTAATTCTTTCATCTTAAGAATTAACTTCTTGTAAATTTAAATAAAAATCCCTGTCCCCAGGGTCCCAGAGGATTTCCTGATGAAGCCCCTAATTGTGTGCCTTCATTCCAATCCCTGTGCATATGCCCCTCTCACCTTCCTATGGCTCTTATATCCCAACTGGAGTCATCACCATCACCCCACACAAATGTCCTTCTCATCCCACTTGAGGACACAATATTCTGTCCCAGGCCACCACTACCAATGCCCTCCCAGCATGGATGCCTTTCTCACCCCCTCGGTTTCCAAACTGTGTGTGTGAGCTGCACCCCTGCACCCAGACTTGCTTATCCCACCTATTGGTTTTTGTTCCAAATTATTCGGCAGGAAAGGAAGGAATGAGGGATACTTCCAAATTTTTAAATTCAGGTATACCTGCTTCCCTTGATGCTAAAAAGTGGGTTATTAATGAATAAATCATAACTTCTCTTTGACCTACATTATGCACTGGGGATTTGGTCTAAAATGGGGCGTCTGGGTAATAAGAGATTTAAAACCATAAAATATTCTGTCATAAGAGCCATGTCTAAATAAATCACAAAAAGTACATTCTGTACTTCCGTATTGAAATGTTAACTATCCTATTAGAAATGAAGCTCCCCAGAGAGAAATCTATAGAAATGAGAACTGAGGACTGCCCTTTAAATTTAGCCTCTCTTTCATTTTCTATTCAACATAAGGGCTACTTTTCAGACATTAGTTGACTTGCCTAAAAGGGGTTTATCTCTTGGGAGGTCATATTATTTATTGACTGATCAGAAACCAGTGACTGCTAATGCATCTCATTAATAATGTTTACAAGCTCACTTGTCTTTCTGCTCTCTAAGGTGTCTGGTGGTTTTCTGTAAAAGTGTATCCAATTTAACAAAAAAATTGAAGGTTTTCTTAAAGGTTGTAGTCATGACTAGCAATAGCAAACTGAATCTTATTTTCAGTGTAATTAATTTTCTTGATATTTAAAGTAATATTGAATTTATTTTAGCATAGGGCTATTGTTTGCCTGTTGATTTTCTTTAACACAAAGAGACACGTAGAATTAAGAATTTCATTATCTGACAACTCTTTATCAAGTAACTCCTATATGTGCGATACTTAATAGGAAGCTGGGTAGGATTATTATTTCAGAGAAATGATAATAGATCAGATTTTCAGGATTATCATGTGTCAGTAATTATGCCAAATAGTTTACTTC
Organism: Aplodontia rufa; assembly: GCA_004027875.1. Taxonomy (NCBI): domain Eukaryota; kingdom Metazoa; phylum Chordata; class Mammalia; order Rodentia; family Aplodontiidae; genus Aplodontia; species Aplodontia rufa. The sequence goes on from PVKS010002161.1 coordinate 41,331, forward strand.
TAGTATCCTATTTACCCTGCAGCATCAACTTTATGAGGTATGAATTTTTTTTCTCACTGACAGATGAACAGATTGATGTACCTGGAGATTTTAAAGAGACTTTCCCATGTTCATACAATTGCACGGAAAATTCTCCCTGTCATTCATTCATGTATTTGGCAGTACTTATCAAGCACTTTCCACTTGTCAATATCAAGCTGGGTTCTAGGAACAAAGTGACCCTGTCATTAAGAAGCTTAAAGCTCAGCAGAGCAGCAGTCAAATGAAACATATGACTGGAATAAAGTCTGACAACTGGTTGGCCAATAAGTATAGAGTGTTGGGGAGGCTTGCAATCAGGGACACAGAAGTCAGTAAGGTTCAAGGGTCAGGGAGGATTCTCTGCAGAGAAAGCATCATGCCTGTAACTAGTCAAAAATTCAATATCTAGTGGTGGCACTTGCCTGTAATCTCAGTGACTCAGGAGGCTGAGGGGAGGATTCAAGAGGATCACAAGTTTGAGGCCAGTCTGAGCTGCTTAGCAAGATCCTCAGCAACTGATTAAGACCCTGTCTCAAAAATAAAAATTTTCAAAAAATGGTTGGGGATGTGGCTTAGTGGTAAAGTGTCTCCGAGTGAGATTCCCAGTATACCGTAAAAGGAAAAACAATTCAATATCTACTCTTGGATACATAGAGAAATTGCCATTTCTTTATTGTGCCTATTATCATGGCCCTCATAATTGTCTTGGAGGGAAGTAAAGTGGAGCCAGATCCAATTAAACTGGAAATGCTTTCAGAGTTCAGTGTGCCTTGGATAAATGTTCGCTCCCTCCTCTTCCTTCTTTTAAGACCCTGTGGCAGGGAGAAGAGGAAGGATCCTGGAGCATTGTGGGTTTCTAGTCTCTGGTTCTCTATGCATCTGCATCCAGTGAGCTGGTGGTGGTCGGTACTCATACAGACTTCCTGCGGTTCCTACTGGAAGATTATGGCTCAGGTTGGCTCCAGAGGGAGCTGAAAACACTCTGAGGTCCGGCTATGCTTCACATTCAAGACTTGGCCCAGGCTATCTGCCTCCCAACCACTTAATCCCCTGAGAAACCCCCTCTGGAAACTTTCCAGCCAGATTCTCAGTTTCTTTGAGGTTCCTCGAAACTAAGGGTAAAGACTCGGGGAAGCTAACTTTAAGTCTTTCCTCTACCCATCACTCTGCTCCTCCAAGGTGACAATGGCATGGCTCACCCCACTCTGTACTGCAGCAGACAATGAAATGGTGTCCTCTACATGGTGCATGACAGTGGGCACATGAGGGTTAGGAGCTTCGTTCTGTCCTCCCTCTCATCTTTACTTGTTAAAAGCTTATCTTGCTCTCCTGCCTCACTCTGTTTCTTCTTTCCACAATTACCCTAGAATTGCAAAGGGTTTCTCTCTTCTTCCCATCCTCTTTTATAAGAAACCCAGTGGAATAACCCTGCAAATTCTCTTTTCATATGCTAAAACAATTGGGCAGAATTTTTTTTTTCAGGAGACATCCTGGGCCTTACTACAAATTCCTATTTTTGAAGGTTAAAAGCTGAATATTACCTCAGTCATTTTCTAGCATTACTTTTGCAATAATAAATCTTCCCCCAGAAATGTTGCATCAGGCACAGTGGAATTAAGATTGTTCTCTTGGATAGGTGAAAGAGAAAAGTATATTAATGAATTTCAAAGTACTTCCTCGGTAATATATAAGAGCCCTTGCTGAGAAATAGCATGGCACATTTAAGGTACTGAAAGAGGCTGATGTGGTTAATAGGTAGTAGGAAGAGAGGTAACTGATGAGCACCAAAATATATAAAGAAGGTGTTAATCATTCAGAGCTTAAACAAGAAATTCAAATGGCCAACACATTTATGAAACAATACTCGATACCCATAGCCATCAGAGAAATGCAACTCAAAACTGCAATAAGAAGTCATCCCACCCCAGTCACAGCAATTTTCAAAAAGTCAAAAAATAACAAATGCTGATGAGGATGTGGAGAAAAGGGAACCCTTGTACACTGTTGGTGGGAGGGTAAATTAGTATAGTCACTGTGGAAGACCAGAATGGAGATTCTCTGAAATTTTAAAAAACAAAACTACTATATGATACAATAATCCCACTATTGGATACATATTCAAAGGGAAAGATAACAGTAGGTTGAAGAAATATCTGTTTAATAAAGTATTATTCACAATAGCTAAGATATGGAATCAATCTAGATGCCCATCAATGGACTAATGGATAAAGAAAATGTGGTATGTATGCTACATGGAATACTAGTGAGCTATACAAAAATGATACCCCCTCATTTGCAGCAAAATGGATGGAACTGGAGGTCATTATGTTAACTGAAACAAATCAGATACAGAGAGATAAATATTCAATATTCTCTCTCATAGTTAATCAGAACATATAATAATTATTACTAGAGGCTGAGAAGGGAGGGAAGGGATAGGAGGATAGAGGAAGATTGGGTAGTGAGTACCAAAACACAGGTAGAAATAAGCTCCAGTGTTCTATTTAGCACATTGTAGGGCTATAGTTCACAACAATCTGTTGTGTATCTTATAAGCAACTAAGAAGGGAGGAAATCAAAGGCTCCAAACACAAAGTGATGATAAGGGGATGGCAACATCAATTCCCCTGATTCAATGAGTATGTGTTATATGTAGGTTTTGAAATACTATACAGTAATACATGAATATGTACAATTATTGTCATGTGTTGATAAAAATTTTTTAAATGTTTAAGGAGAGGGAAATGTTAATGCTTTGACTTGGTCATTATACACTGCATACATGTAATCGTACTGTCCTCCAAAAATTTGTACAATTAAAATAAAAATGTTTTAAAATTAATTTTAAAAGGGAGCTTATTCTATGTCACTAGAGGAAGCCACATAATGAAATAGTGAACAAAAAAAAAAGTGGCAGAACCAGACACGTTTTTGGAAAGGGTCCCTCTTGTTGCAGCGTGGAGAATGAATTGGGAAGAAGGGAACAAGTCTGGATGTAAGGAGTTTAGTAAAGTTGATTGACGGGACCCAGGCAAAAAGTGACATCCGACCAAGGACAAGCAGGGAGACCTAACAGAGAGACAAGTTTTGTAACTAATTGTGTATGGGTGAGGGGAGGTGAAGACAAACAAAGATGTAAGGAAGAGCCTAAAATTTCTGACTTGAGCAAGGAATAGATACAGGTGACTTTTTCTAAGATATGAAACTTTTGATATATAACATGTTTCTTGGGATGGATGAAGTGGTAGAGTTTCATTTTGAAAATTTTGAGTATGAGTTGCCTGTCAGTAATCTAATATCTCAGTATCCCATAATGAGCTCATGATCTGTTTTATGACATGAGAAATCAAAATAAAATTTATTCCAAAACTCTTTACTGTCAGCAGTAGCTTTCTGTGAACATTTGATTTGAACATAAAATGAAGACACTGATTACTAGATTCTGTAGTTTGTGGTTTACCACATCTTGTTCCTTCTACCCTCAAAAAGTATACACTGTACACACATCATCATCATCATCCTCAGGTTTTAATTCCGATGATAACCCACTAATCGTTTTTAAGGTGAACTGAACTCATGTTCTCTTACCATAACGAACAGAAATATAAGCATTACTTTGGATGAAATGTTGGCATCAGACTCAAACATGCACTTAAGGGGCAACTGGCCCTCTTCTAATTATTGCTAAAAAGAAAGTCAACATTTGTTAACTATCCAACCTACAATGATTTTATTAAAGTGGCATATAAAAGGTCACCCTATTTACTTTCTAGGTTTATGCTTTTAATCTAATTTATTTTAGAAGACATCCCAGAAAGCTGAATTCTCAAAGCTACTAGTTTACCAAATCTATTCAGAGTTGAAAAAGTTTTTTACTTACACTTGTTTGAGCAATTTTCAATCCGGTCTATACTCACTGTAGTCATTTTTTTAAAACAAGGGAAATATGAGAACTTCAGTTAACTATCAAGGTCTCCATTTAAATCTTTCTTAGACTAGAGCCAAAATTATTCTTTGGGAAGAGTAATGGCCCTGCCTATAAAGCAGGGAAGAGTATTTTGTTGTTGCTGTCATTAATTTGAAGCAGAAGTCCTTATTAATACCCTAACCCAGCCAAATTGTTCAACTTAACGACCAACACAGACGGACTGTGCCCTGGTTATGAATCAAGTATTTGCTGTCAAAATCCCCACAGTTCATTAGTTGGCAATAGTTTAGGTCAGAAAAACAATGCACAATCTTATGTGTGTTTGAAGGACACGCTATTCATTTGGTCTTCTCTAACTGCTCTGAAATTCAATCCTGGGCTAAATCAAAATAGTAGAATGCTTTATGCTTGGATATTAAAACAATCTGGAATTAACCTAAAACTAATTGGTTAAATTCCCTGGGCTTCAGTTTCTAAAATGCAAAATGAAAGGTTTGTTCATTCAATTTACAATCATTGAAGCTATGCCCAAAGCACTAGATCCACAAAACAGATTAAGACATGGTCCTGCTTCTCAAATACTGTCCTTCTTTCTATCTTATCCATAAAGCACAAATGAATCACTAAAGTCCTATGTGTCAAATTTACAATAGAGAAATGTACAGGCATAAGGTGTGGCACTTTATCCAGTCAGCACAGAAGAAGGGAAGGGGAGGAAAGCCTGAAGGACAGTGAAAGGTCCAGGAATACTGCCACCCACTCTCACAGAACTGTTGTATTTCAGGGATCAAAGGCAAGAAAAGAAAGTACAGGAGGGCACCTTCAAAACTTTCACAGCTGCCCTGTGAAAGGCACATGCTTCAGCTATGGCGCCTTTGGCTATAACACGGAAAACTCAATTGGCTTAGTAAATACAGACATTTATCATCTCACCTAACAAAAACTCCAGAGAAAGGGTAGACTCCAGAGTTGATTGACTTAGTGGTTTGATTATGTCATCAAGGACCCCCATTTTTCCCTCTCTAAGAACAGAGCGACTTATAGGGTTACAAGGAGACCATACCAGTTTCAGGCATTATAGAAAGACACACACAAGGTCTCAGGGAAGACAAAGATCATCTTTCCCTGTGCCCTCTTAGGAGGCAGGAAACATTCCCAGATGACCCTTGAAGACTTCCCCTCACATCTCAAAATTCTGGATTTGGACATGTGTCCATTTATAAAGCAATCACCAGTAGAGGCCAGGAGATTACCACCACAGGCTCAGTGTAATCATTTGGGATACATCTGTTTTGGAGGATAAATTACATGTATCACCACATTTGTATTATGTAGGGCTAAGTAGGTGTCCTGAGAGCTGGAACTCTCGAATTTGCCTAATTATTTATGTACTTCTTACCCCAGTGAAATACTGATTTTTCTCTACTTTCAATGCATAGAAAAAGCAAGTTGATCAAATCATATCATATAGCAACTAAGCAACCCAAACTCAGGCATTTAAGCAAAACTTACCAAAATCTACCAGCTTAACTCCACCTTCAGTGGTCAACAGAATGTTATTTCCTTTTACATCACGGTGAATAGTTTTGTTGTTATGCAAATGCTGAAGTCCCTAGTAGGTGGGAAATAATAATGATTCTTTTAAAAAATCATCAAACCACAAAACATTTTTCAGATGATACATTTGGGGGGGAAAAAAGTAAATACATGAAAAAATTAACATTTATTCTTCAATATTTTACCTCCAGTTAGCCAAATCATATCTACTTTATATTATATAAAAATTCCAAAACCAGAACATGCCTCTAAGCTTTAGGCAAATATTTTACTAGAAAAATAAAAATCATTTATGCTTGTTTAAGATAATGGAAAATGAAAACCTAACCATTAGTAAAAAAAAAAAATACATTTTCTATTTTTATCATTATCACAGCCTAAGAAACACAGGAAATTAGAATTCAAGAAACTGTTACTACAAGGAAAGTAAATTTTTAATGGAAAATAGGAATTAGTTAGGCAAAATATTTCAGACTTTGCATATACTCTTGCATCAATAAATACTAATGTAGTGCTATTTTTCCAAAAATAGGATCCACACTTTTATTTAATTAGAATTGCCTCATAATTAATGCACAAAGAATTTAAATTGCCTTACCATTAGTGCTTCATGTAAAATATAGGCAATTATAGGCTCACTCATTCTTTCGCCCCTCTTCAGAAATCCTTTCACAAGATCAGACACTGATCCTCCATTGCACAGCTAAAAAAGAGTATTTCAAGATATGACATTTTAAGTTCTTGGTGTAAAAAGTTTTCTTAAAGCATTTTTAAAAAATTGTTCCAATCTTCTATTTTACATAATTACTCTCATCATCTTTACAAATTCACAAATGAAGTAAGCATATAAACTTGTACTTGTGTACAACTAATTATTAGGACACATTTTTCATATAAATTAATTTTTAGAAGCGGATATGAAGAAGCACTAGACTCGACTTTTAAAGTAAAGGTATGACTTATGATTCTACAAATTATTCCCACATTTTAGGATTCAGAGCTTAAAAGCAGTATTAATTTCTGATAGTTTAAGAGTGCAATAGAATCTACAACCTCAAAACACAGTTATATACTATTTTATATGTGCACTAATGTTTAAAAAATGCCTCCTTTTTGCAAAATTTCAGAATGCATTGACGTAATGATTAAAATAATATTTTAGAAAATGATTTTAATATAATATTCCTATACTATTTGGCACACCCACCCACCCACCCACCAAAAGTAGGAAGAAGCTAAATAAAACACAAGAAGAATGAACAAGATGGCAGAATTTTTCACATTGGAGCTCTACAAAGTTAGGTAACATTAAATGTGACAGACAGCTTTAAAAGAAGCTACAAAATTTGGCGAACAGATCAACACTGATAAAAGTAGTGAACATGAGAGCTGAAGTAATTGGACAAATGCTCCTAGTCCAAGAGACGGTCCCAAGGATATTTGGCCCCACAGGTCCTCGATCCTCTAATGTCTGATCCCTTAGCCTTTGCCTTTGGCCTTCCCTCTCTGCCAAGGACTCCTGTTGGTGTCTTCTTGCCCATCACCATGATCTACTGGACCTCCTTTCCCAACTGCCTCTGCAGAGTGTCCTCCAGTGCCTGGGAACTAAAAAAGCAATAATTTTCCTGACCCTCTTCTATCTCAAGCGCAGGCAGAGAAAGGGGGTAAGAGCAAGAATATTTTTAGCATCCTGGTTTGAAATAACTGAATACATTTTCTCAAACCCTTTTTCTGATATGGTAATTAAATTTTACTGGGTGCCTGCACACTTCTGCTACATTATGGATTAGATAGTAATAGCTAAGATGCACTGAGCACTCAACTTGACGCCAGGCACATTTCTAATCAATCCATTTACACGAATTACCTCTAAACCTCACCAGCTCTCTGAAGTGTTATCATCCCCATATTAAAGATGAAGAAACTGAAGCACATTCATAATTAGTGTCTTTATACTCAAAAATAACTTCTTTCAGTTAATAAATGAACATGCGCAGCCTAGCTTTTCAAGACCTGCGGTTTCTTCTGTATCAGAAAAGCAAACACTGTTTTAACTGGATAATTAAAAAAGTGTTATTACCCTGGAAGCAGAGTTCAGGGTCACGCTGTCTCGTCTGTGGGCCAGTGATACTGATTCATAAAATCACTCACAACTGACTGAAACAGGGCTGGAGTGGTGGCTCTGTGGTTGCCAAGCTTGCCCGGCATGTGCAAGTACACAGGTTCAAATCCCAGCACCCACATACACAACTAAGTGCTGGAACAATGAAAGCCATGTAAAAAAACTCAATAAAAATTGATTCTCTGGATCCAAAAACTGTGGTACATTTATACCATGGAATATTACACAGCAATTAGAAACAATGATATTGCAGCCTTCGAGGGTAAATGGATGGTTATGGAAGAGATCATGATGAGTAAAATCAGCTTAACCCAGAGATCTAAGGGTCGATTGTCTCCACTCATCTGTGGAGGTGGGGTCTAGACCCTAGACAATGAGAAAGTTGGTCTAGTAACATGAGTTAAATCCAGATAAGATGTAATGCTTTACAATCTAATACTTTTTTTAGAGTTATAATGGGAAGGGGAAGGGAGGGATAAGGGAGAGTAATTGGGGGGGGCACTCCTGGGGATAATTGCAATATCCAGAATATATACACATTTTGTACACATTTTATATTATTTTGTTAAAATCTTGTAAGGTTGTTCAAAAATAAAAAAAAATTATAAAAAAAAGAAATAAAAAATAAATTAGCAAATAAAAAAAATTTGATTCTCTCTGTCTCTCTCTGTCCTTCTCAATTAAAAAAAAAAACTGACTGAAATGAAATTGAGTCCTTTACGATTGCAAACCACTTATTTAAAAGGACCCATGTTTTAGAACTAGTTTTAAAATTCCTAAAAGTCACTGCAGGAAGACTAAATGTTTTGTTCTATTTCTCCCAAGTGTAGCCTTTCTTTCTTTCTTTCCTTTTTTTTTAAAGAGAGAGAGAGAATCAATTTTATTTTGTTTTTCAAGCAGTTTTCATTGCTCCCACACTTTGTTGTGCATGTGGTGCTGGGGTTTGAACCCATGTCCTCATGCATGGCAGGCCAAGCACTGTAAACAGCTGAGCCACCGCTCCAGCCCCATAACCACTGAGCAACTGCTCCAGCCCCATTGACTACACCTTTTGCAGTTGATTATTGTAGAAGAAATATGAAAGCTATCTGTTTAAAAATTGAGTCACTTATGTGAACCCTACCAAATAAAATAAACGCTCAAAGCCTGGAGTTTATGAAGAAAGAGTTCTTACACATGAATGCCTGACAGTAACTACATAAAGACTGTCAGGATCACAAACTTGCAGAGTCCCCCACAGTGTTAGACAAAAAGACTTTCTTTTTTTTAATTTATTTTTTATTTAAAAAAATTTTTTTTAATTAGAAGTATACAGAGATACAGTTGAGGGGGAAACATTATCAAAACATTAGCAATCAATGGATATAAACTTTGTTATCCAGGGGAAATGCCAAAACATGGATAACCACCTTGGGTTTTACTTGTTGCAGTTTCCCCCAGAAGAACTCATGCGTTAAATGGGTAGCTCATGGAGGAATGACATCGGCTTCTGGGATGGTTCCCCCATCTTCCCAATCTCCAGACTCCTATGAGTTCTTCATACACCCTCTCCCTTCCTGCTCCCCGTCTCTACAGCTCCAAGTATCCTAGAGAGCCATCCCCCTATTACTCTGAAAGTCATTTCAATTTGAAGTTTTGTTAGGTTAGCCGTCTGCCATACTGCTTCCCCATATATGCCAGCATCAACAGATGACAGAAACCATTCGGCCCTTGAGTCTTTGAGCTTGGGAGACTTCACTAAGCATAATTCTATCCATCTCCATCCATTTGATTTCAAAAGCCATAATATCGTCCTCTCTAATGGCCAAGTAGTATTCCATAGTATATATGTACCAAAGCTTTTGTATCCACTCATCAAGTGAGGGGCATCTGAGTTGGTTCCATAATGTAGCTATAGTAAATTGAGCTGCTATAAACATTGATGAATCCACATTGCTATAGTACCCTGATTCTAAGTCTTTTGGAAAAATTCCCAAGAGTGGGATAGCTGGGTCGTAAGGTGGTTCCATCCTTAATTTTTTAGGATTCTCCATACAGCTTTCCAAAGTGGCTGAACCAGTTTGCAGTCCCACCAGCAGTGTAACAGTGTTCCCTCTTTTCCCACAGCCCCTCCAGCATCTGTCGTTGTTTGTATTTTTCATTTTTGCCACTCTACCAGGAGTGAGGTGGTATCTCATGGAAGTTTTGATTTGCATTTCCCTTATAACTAATGATGTAGAGCACTTTCTCATATATTTGTGGGCTTTCTGGACTTCCACTGGAGAGAAGTTCCTTTGGAGTTCTTTAGCCCATTTATCAATTGGATTATTTGCGAGTTTGGACTTTAGTTTCTTTAGTTACGTGTATATTCTGGATATTAGCCCTCTGTCCGAGGTGTAGCAGGCAAAATTTTTCTCCCATTCTGTAGGTTCTCTCTTGATGCTCTTGACTAGATCTTTAGCTGTGCAGAAACTTTTTAGTTTAATTGCATCCCATTCATTTAATTTTGACTTTACAGCATGCGCCATAGGAGTTTTGTTAAGGAAGAAGCTGCCAACTCCTATAAGGTGTAGTATTGACCCGACTTCTTTTACTAGTGAATTTAAAGTTGTAGGCTTAATATCCAGGTCTTTGATCCATTTTGATTTAATTTTTGTGCAGGGCGAAAGATAAGGATCCAGCTTCAGTTGTCTACTAATGGCAGTCCAGTTTGTCCAACACCATTTGTTGAACAGGCTATCTTTCTTCCACACTATAGTTTTGCCCCCTTTATTGAATATCAAATAGTTAAGGATATGAGGGTTTGTCTCAGGATCTTCTGTTCTGTTCCACTGGTCTTCAGTTCTGTTTTGATACCAATACCATGCTGTTTTTGCTACTACAGCTCTGTAATATAATTTCATGTCAGAGATTGAGATACCCCCTATTTCTTCCTTTCTATAGAGTAGTGTTTTGGCTAGTCTGGGTCTCCTGACAAAAAGACTTTCTACAAGGAAATCTACCTTGCAAAGTCTATTCGACCTCAGACTGGCACCACTCAAGTTGTTAATCAGATTTCCTGGGATTATTGTTTCAAAATGTTTCATGTAATCCCCCTCAATTTATCTTTTAAAACTTCCCCTTGCCTCAACCTCTGTGAATACGCACTAGTTTACCATGTTACCTGTGTTCTCATTGCAGTGCTCCGCTATTCCCAAATAAACATCAGTATTCTTTGGGAAAAAATTTCTCCCTGATTGTTTAATTTACGGACACTATTATTTTAACCAAAGGGTAAAAAGTCTGGCTTCTTTGTCTTAGCATAATGAATTTCAGGTGCATCTACATAGCTGCACATTTTTTAAAAAAATTCTATTTTAATGTTGATTCTTTTTTCAGTGCTGAGTACTGCATTAAATGGGATGAATTCATTCATTCATTCATGCATTTACGTGCAAAACTTCTGTTAGTAGTCATGTATAGGTTTTCTTTTTTTTAAGAGAGAGGGACAGTGAGAGAGAGGCAATCAACTTTAGTTTTTCATGTACCTTTCATTGCTCCAACACTTCACTGTGTATGTGGTGCTGGGGTTTGAACTCCTGTCCCTGCACATGCCAGGCAAGTGCTATAACCACAGAGCCACCACTCCAGCCCTCACGTATAGGTTTTGATGTTAGTAGTAAGTTTTCATTTCTCTTGGGTAAGTACCTGAGAGGATACTGCTGAAGGTCATTTGTTTAACTGTCTCTACATTGCTGAACTCACAAAGTGGTTGGGCCACTCTGCCTCCCCACGTCCAGTAGATGAGATTTCTAGTTGCTCCACATTCTCGACGACATTTGATACTATGAGGTGGTTTCTTAAAGCCATTTTAAAGAGTATTGTGATTTTAATATGGGGTTTACTAATTACTAAGTTGTTTTACTAAGATGCTGACCACCTTTTCGTGTACTTATCTGCCATTCATATATTTTCTTTGGAAAGTATTCAAAGTTTATGTCTATTTTTATTCATTATTTTCTTATTATTGGTTTTTGAGAATTCTTAATATGTTCTGGATTTAAGTCCTTTATCAGACAGGTGTTTTCAAACATTTTCTTCTAGTCTATGCACATTTCTTGCACATTTACAGTTTTAAGTGCCTTTTGAGGAGTGTAAGATCTAAATCTATCATTTAAAATTTTTTTTGGAATATGCTTTTTGTGTCATATCTAAGAAACCTTTGTCTAATCCAAGGTCACAAATCTCTTCTCCAAAACTTCTTCAGGAAGTTTTACAGTTTTCATTTTCACAGAAAGTAGGTATCTAATTCCATTTGACTTATATATATGACATGAGGTGTGGGTTGTATATGGATGTGCAATGATTACAACAGACTTTTATGTTAGTTAAATGTGTCCAAGAAACAGAAGATAGAAATTTGATTTGAGTTTAAAATCTAGTTGTCAATACCAAGAACAGACAAACATTAAATGCATATGCTAAGTGAAAGAAGGCATTCTGAAAAGACTATTTATTGTGTGCTTTTAATATTGTGGAAAAGACAAAACTGAAAATAAAATAATCAGTGGCTATCAGGCGTTCAAGGTGGATAAATTGGAAAAGCATAGTATTTTTAGGACAGTGAAACGAATTTGTGTTATATTAAAATGATTAACACATGTCATTAAATATATATCAGAATTGATAAGCAGTACAACACAAAGAATAAACCCTGATATAAACTACTGACTCTATTTAGTAACAATGAATCAACATTGGCTGACGAATTTTAACAAATGTACTGCTCTAATGCAAGATGTTAATAATGGGGGGGAGTATGGATATATAGTAAAAGGGTTCTTGGAGCTTTCTGTATTTAACTGTTTAATTTTGCTCCAAATCTAAAACTGCTAAAAAAAATTAGGTCTACTTATTTAAAAAAAAATATGCCCTAGTTGTTAACACCAAGAATATGCAAAAGAGACCCAAAATAATTAATCTGAGTTCTACATAAACAAAGCCCCCTATAGTGTCTTCTCAAAAACTGCTACTTACTCATGGTTGAATTTTATATTTTATATCCAATACCTTTTTAAAGAAGTGAGGTACTGATCCAGAAAATATTCTTGGAGATACACACACACACACACACACACCCATATATATTCATATATATAAATTTTTATCATAATAGTACTTTTAGTTAATAGCTGATTTTTAGAAAATAATAATTTATTTCTTTTTATTCAAGAAATACTTGTTGAATTACTAATATGTGAAAAACACTGAAATAGAAGTAAATTAAAGATGACAGGACAGCTTCTGCTTCAAGAATCTTAAAGATATGGTCAGAACGGTGGCTTTCAACCAGAAGAGATTTTGCTGCCAGGACATTTCACAATGTTTGGAGAGTTCTTTTTATCATCAGGGCTGGGGAGTTATTTCTAGCATCCACTGGCCAAGGATGCTGCCAAGCATCCCCAAAATACACAGGACAGCCCTCCATCCAGACCAAAATGTCAGTAGCGCCAAGGTTGAAAAACCCCTAATTAGAGGGATGATAAACAATTACCAAGATTATATGTTAGGTCTTGAATCATAGATAGGTGGCTAAGAGACTTAGGTGCAAAGTACTGTAGAATTTCACAAAGAGACTTGATAACATTCGATTGGAAGGGAGAAAAGAAAAGGTTTTGAAGAGCAGGTGGAATGTGTTGTCATATAGGTTAACAACAGTATTCTCCAGGTTATGTTGGCCAAATTACTTTGTTTACTATGTTTTCCAGGATATAGAACTATACTTTGGAGCAGGATGAATGATTCAGTCTTATATATTTTCCTGCATTCATTGTTTGTTTTCTTTTTTTGTAATAGAAGAAAAACTTTTCTCCTAACAGATAATATTTTGTGACCCTGAAAACATGGTAACTAAGTCATTTCTTTATGACTTTAATTAAGCTCACAAAACTTTTTAAAATAAGTCATGTATATTAAAATCAAACTAATAAATTCTTAGTGGTAGAAAAAAAAAGACCTAGTAACCATGAACACTGTACTCTAACACTGCAGGAGTCATTGAGCTGGTTTGTAGAGCAGAAGTCAGAATCTCACAATTGACTGTACACTAACATGCAGTTTTCAGTAACAGTGAGATGTGAATAACTCTCTTCAGAAGAAAGATCAGTTAAAATCAAACTAAAATGTCAAGTGAAAGATACGAATACCAATTCTCTAAAAAGTCCTTGAGAAGTCAGTGATGACAGAAAAAAATTCATAATCTTCAATTTCTTGACCTAAGTAAACAGCTTGGAAAAATTACAAATATTTCCAGGCAGTAAAGTAGTAAACAAGAGGTCATAATAATAGTTTGCACATATCAAAAATACTAACCACTTGCCTTCTTACCATAGGCATAAATGTCCCAACCTATCTGAACATATATATTGTTGTGATTTGGATGAAAGGTATCCCCTAAAAACTCAATATGTGAGATATTGTGAAGGCTGAGGTGAGATGATTGGGTTATAAAAGCCTTAACCCAGTCAGTGAGTTGATGCCCTTATAAGGGATTAACTGGCACCTGAAGGCAGGTAGGGTGTGCCGGGAGAAGGTGGGTCATTGTGGGCGTGCCTTTGGGTGTATATTTTGTTTTTAGCTTGGTGTGTGTGTCCCTCTCTCTGTTTCCTGGAATCATGCCTTGACCTGTTTCCCTTTGCCACACTCATCCGCCATGATGTTCTGACTCAACTCAGGCCCCAAGGAATGGAGCCGGCCTTCTATGGACTGAGGTCTCTGAAACTGTGAGCCCCTAAATAAACTTCTCCTCCTAAAATTGTTCTTGTTGGGTCTTTTAGTCACGGCAATGAAAAAGCTGACTAATACATATATACAGAAATTTAAAGTTTGTAAGCAATTTTTTCCTCAAATCTAAATTTTTGGTGTTTAACTTTCACCTGATAAATTCCTTTAAAAAAGTTTCACCTAATAAATTCCCTATGTATTACCTAAGCAATTCAATTGATAGTAATTTCCTACATATGATTTGTAATAAGATTATTTTCTAATTTATATTGGCTAAGTATTTCTTACAAATAATAAAGTGAAATCTTAGGAGCTATATGACCTCACTCCTGTTCAATAAATACAGCCACTTGCTAATCTGAGATAAAAGTCACTTTCAAAACAAACTCAAAATCCTATTCAGTTTCATACATAAAAAAAAGATTATGTGACAAAAAGTCAGATATTCAAGTTTTATTTATGGACAGCAGTATATTTGAAAATATCACAAGTTTTATTTCTTGTATGCCTTCTACTGTTTTGTTGTATATGCTATGAAAAATAAGTCATGTTTAGAAACCAGAGGTTTGGGAGTAAAAAACAAACAAAAACTACATAGTAAAATGAAGTCAGAGAATGACCGTCCCCATTCTCCCTGCCTGATATCTTGTCAAGAGACCTCCTTCTCTTCTGGAAGTGTAATGAGATGAGGAGCAAAGAGAAAGGGGAAGAAAAGGGCTTGGTGGCTCATGCCTGCAGTCCCAGCTGCGCAGGAGGCTGAGGTGGGAGGATTATTTGGGCCCAGGCGTTCAAGATCAGCCTGGGCAACAAAGTGAAACGCACATGCACGCACACACACACACACACACACACACACACACACACAACTAAAAAGCACAAAAAGAAAGAAGAAATTCCTTTCTTATGCAGTGATTTGTAAAGAATAAACTCTAAGATTTTAACAGGCTGTATTTATGGCTTTGTATGTTAGAGTCAGTGTAAGCCTAGCCTCTCGTCCTTTAATGGCACAAAATTCCTACTTCAGATGCCCCGAGATACACAGGTTTCATTCATTCATTCTTTTTTTTTTTTTGTTATATTACATTGAGAAAAGAAAACCGAACAAATATTTTAATTATTGTGATTATGACAAAGAAAATCATAAATGACAAAATTTTAAGTCAAATATTTTCTTCATTTTTTTCCTTCTGGGTATTAGTTTATATCAGTTTATCTGCTTGACTATTGTTGTGTCTACCGTTAGGGAAAACATTGGACAAGGGTTTACATAGACCCTAACTGGGAAAAATCTAAATTCTTAATAATTCCCTCCTTTTGGTTCTAGCCCAACCCCTCCTATCCTCCTATACATTTTCCATTCAGGAAATTTATTTCTCTTACTGTTGCCTAAGCAGGACAGGTGGCTTGATTTTCAGAATACAAAAGGGTTTTGTGAATGAAACTTCAAAATATGGGAAACAAATGGGAGGTGAGGGTGAAAACAACAAAATAGTAATTATTAAATTGACAATAAGTACAAAAATCACTACAAAGCAGCTTGTGGCTGAAAATCTTCCTAAAGAACCTTTAAATATGATCTTACCATGAACTCCCTAATTCCTCATTAAGGATCAGTAAAATTTCAAATATGAACTTAGATGAAATTCACTTTTGCTCTAACTAGGATAATATGCCTTTCCCATGTTTAATAAAGAAAAGTGATAAGGATCCTTAAAACTGAAGTATTGATTAGTTCTTCATGAACATGAAGGATTAAAATGCATAAGATAAAAAG
The DNA here is from genome assembly GCA_004027875.1 of Aplodontia rufa. NCBI lineage: Eukaryota > Metazoa > Chordata > Mammalia > Rodentia > Aplodontiidae > Aplodontia > Aplodontia rufa. The sequence goes on from PVKS010002161.1 coordinate 57,474, forward strand.
CAAATATTCTTTAGCCAATAGATCATAAAAGATGAAGCTTTTATGACCTGCTGTTTCCCTTTCAAAATAATAGCATCTAGGTGAATGGATTATATCATATTTAGCCTATACAATTTCTAAATACCATGATAAACTGAAAGGAAATTTATAAATAGAAGATCAAAAAAAATCCTTAAGTATAGCTTTGCAATACAATGCTAAAATAGACACGTTGTTCTTTAATCAAACAAAACTGAAGTACAATTTTACGAAGAAAGAGCTACACTAATTAAATAACAGCAGCACATTCCAGATTGAAACCATAACAAATGGTAATTTCAAAACAATCCTTTGTTAATAGTTGAAAGAGTGATAGAACAGTATTAGAAATACAGAAGATTTGAACATTCTAGACCATAAAACAAATCTGATAAGGTGGGTCTGCTAGCAATGAGTTCTTTGGGTTTTACTTGCCAAGGAATGCCTTTATTTCCTTTTCCTTTTTGAAAGATATTTTTGCTAGATAAAAGAGTCCTAGTGGTGTCTTTGCTTTGAGCACAGTGAACATGCCATCCTTCTGCTTTCTGGCCTACATTGTTTCTAATGAGGAGTCAGCTGTTAATCTCATCACATTCCCTTGTATGTGGTGTGGCAATTTGTTTTATTCCTATTACTTTAAAGATTTTCCTATTGCCTTGAGCTGTCAACACTCTTACTATTAGATAACTAACTACGGACTTCTGCATTTATCCTGCTTGAGTTTGTTAAACTTCTTGGATGTATTGATTAATATTTTTCATCAAATTTGTAATGTTTCAGCCATGTGTCCTCATAATGGCTGCTAATATTCTCTCCTTTCTTCTGGTACTGCCATTTCACATATACTAGTGTGCTTATATTTCTCTGAGACTTTAATTTATTTTCCTTCTATTTCATAATCTTTTCAAATCTGTGTTCAAGTTGGCTGATTCTTTCTTTTGCCAGCTCAGATCTACTACTATGTCCCTCTAGTGAACTTTTTATTTCAATTATTATACTTTTCAACTCTAGAATTAATATTTATATCTCTTTTATGGGTTCCTTCTCTATTGATACTCTCTATTTGATGACATTCCCATCAAACCTTTCTTTACTTCTTTAAGCATGATTTCCCTTAGTACTTTGAATATATCATTCCTGCTTTGAAATGTTTGTTAATTCCAATATCTGGATCCCTTTCATATTTATCTTTTATGTAGTCTGGCAATTTCTACCTTTAAACTGTAGTCTAAATCAATTCTACCTGATATAATTATAAATGATTGGGTTTAAGTCAACCTTCTCACGATTTTCTATTTGCCTTATCTGTTCTTTGTTCTCTTTTTCCTATTTTCCTACTCTCTCTTGGTTTAAATATTTTTAGGGCTCCATTTTTCCCTCTACTTATTCATTATATTTCACTTTATTTTTTATCAGTTGTTTCAGGGTTTATAATACGCACCTTTAGCTTACTGCAATCTAAACTAACATTGTCACTTCACATCTAATGTAAAACAGTGAATATTATGCTTCCAATTTTCCTCTCCTTTTCCTTTACTGTAATTGTCATGTACCTTATTTCTACACGTGTTGTACATGTATATAGTTATGATTGTGGATTTTAAGAGATAATATCAAATAAAAAGCTTCATATTTATTCCTATGTTTACCACTGATGGTATTCTTTATTCCTTCCTTAGATGAGGAATCATTTTCCTTTAGCCTGAAAAATATTCTTTGACATTTTTTACAAAGTAGGTTTATGGTGGTAATTTTTCTATCACTTAAGAAAAACTTCTGTCCTGATTTTGCCTTTGTTTATGAATAATATTTTTACCAGATCAAGAATTCTAAGTTGAGAGCATTTCACTTTCAGTGCTTCAAACATGATCAACCTCATTCATTTAATTACAAATCTGGGGTCATTTTTATCTATGACCCCTACTTTACATAATGACATTGCTTTTTAACAACTCATACTTCTCATTATTGGTCTTCAGCATTTTGATTATGATATGTCTTAGAGTGACTTTCTTATCTATTTGGGAGATTATTGAGCTTCTTAGATTTGTAGTAGCATTTTAGTGTTCATCAAATTTAGACAAACTTTAGCCATTATTTATTTAAATCTTATATCCTTCACCTCTCATCCCCACCATTCTGAGATGGAATTGCACCTACATTAGAAGTCTAGGTAATGTCTTAGAGATCACAGAGGCTTTTTTTACTCCTGTCCTGTCTTTTATTTTTATTTTTTTTATATAACAATGTTTCAGTATGGACAGCTCTGATGTTCCTGTCTTCAAGTCCACAATCTTTTCTCCCACTTATCCAATCTGGTGTTAAATTCAATTATTGCTTTTTAAAACATAGATATTGCATTATTTTAGTTCTAGAAATTACATTCAGTTCTGTTTTATAGTTTCCACTTTTTTCAACATTATGTTAATGTCTTCCTTTAAATACTTGTGCATATTTATAACTGTTTGAAAGTCCTAACCTGCTCATTCCAATATCTCTGTTATTTCTGGTCTTTTTTTATTGACCACATTGTCTTCTGAGGCTGGGTCACATTTTCCCACTACTTCACAGATCTAGGAATTGGATGAGCCAGACTTGGTTAATGTTACATTTGAAATGTCTGGATTTCACTGTGTTCCATGGATGCGTGTAGAATTTTAACTTGTGGATCAACCTGAACTTTTCAGTAAACTCACATTTTAGGACTAGTTTAGCTCTTCCTCTAACTGATAAACTGTCTGGGGTCTCTACTAAGGCTTCAAGTACTCAATGAAGTATCCTCAGTTTGTTTGCTCAGAACTCAAGCATCTCTCAACTCTGCACAAACTCCACTGTACAGATTACAGCCCTACAGTAATTCTTTTTTTTTTTAAAGAGAGAGGGACAGTAAGAGAGAGAGAAAGAATCAATTTTATTTAGTTTTCCATGGACGTTTGTTGCTCAGACACTTCATTGTGTACGTGGTGCTGGGGTTTGAACCCGTGTACTCATGCATGCAAGGCAAGTGCTGAGCCACTGTTCCAGTTCCCTACAGTAATTCTTGCTGTAGTTATTAGTATTTACCTAATGTCTGGAATCAAGCTCTACATATATCCATCTTAGATTTCAGTCAAAGGCTTTCACGTTTTCATTTAGATTAAATAGTAACCTGGATGTAAGTTTCTACAGACTTTTTGTCTGCATAGCTCTCTCTGAAAATTCCAGCTAACCCTTTCAGTTCAGCAGGATAGCTGTGATCCCCTTGGGAGAGTTCTCCTTGGGCCTGTGGTCTGGAAATTGCTGATGAATACTGATGAGGTGATTACAGGGTTCAACTCATTTGCTTCCTTTCCTCCATGCCACATTCTAAAGCTCCCTCTTTTCCAGTGTTTCAAAATGTTGCTTCTGTCCAGCTTTGTCCAGTTTCTAGGGACAATAGAATGTCAGTATTCCTACTGTCATCACCAGAAGCAGATGCACAGATTTTCATGTATACTGAAACTTGAGAACCTCTGACAGTGTTTCACAAACTTTCCTTTGATAAAATTCACCTTAGTACGTATTTTTTCAAAACAGTTTCCAAGACTCCATTCTTGGAGTTTTTAATTCAGTGTGTTCAAGGTGATGTCAAAATCTTATCATCAGAATAGTCTGGAGGGTCCTTAAAAGAAAAAAGGTACCCAAACTATCCCTGTATTTATGTATTCTGGTGGCAGATTAAAATGATAGATGGGGCTGGAGCGGTGGCTTGGCAGTTACAGTGCTTGCCTGGCATGCACGAGGACGTAAGTTCAAACCCCAGCACCACATACACAACAAAGTGTCGGAGCAATGAGAACCAGATGAAAAGCTAAATAAAATTGATTCTTTTTTCTCTTCTCTCACTGTCCCTCTCTCTGTTAAAAAAAAATGATTGACCATCTTTGACCACCAGTCTTCATAAAGTCTTTTATTCTCTATTAACATACCCATTTATAATCCTCATAGCACTAGTCTGAATATATAATGATCTAATTTATTTTTATTTTTAATTTTTCTCCCTCACTAGATCGATGACAGAGTTCATTTTGTTCCCTACTGAGCCCCTATAATGTATCAAACTGACTAGATCAAAGTAAGAGATTACTATTTATGGAATAAATAAATGACTGAACTTAAGCTCTATAAACTTATCCATACACACACACATTCAAAATAAAGGAGGTCATCTTTTCACAGGGTATGGAAGGTACCCCTTCAAAGTACAGCAGGTTTGATTTAATTTTGATAAAATGTATTAATGTACCAAATTCTAGATTCCAATAAAATACTTATGAAATATTCACGAATGCTGGCAACATCACCAACAACCATTTTCTAGTGTACACTTGCACAATGTGTAAAAATTTCATATAATTCTTCTGACATGAAAACCAGAAGCAGTATTTTATTATTACTGTTGACGTAAACCATGAGGGTCTCACTGAAGTATGCAGGTGGGTATATTTTGGACTAAGTCAAAATATGGAACAGTTTCCTCATCCTAAAATGTTTTTAAAATCTTGGAAAACACCATCACACATTGGTAATGTTAACAAGAATAAAGCTACAGTAAAGAGAAAATAATTTCTCAGAAGAAATATTTAAATATGTACAATAAAAATCTATTAATGTATTACATAGCAAGAATTCTGGTTATCCCACATTTTTCTCCTTGAAGTAATACTATAAACTTGCACTTCCATTCAGAGAAGCAGATTCTTTTGCAAGTGCTGAAGTACTGTTAGGGTCGAGGGACATACAAGGGTTTATATATATGACATATATTTACTAGGTTAAACAGTAAAGGGAAGTGCATTTAGACCCTTTTTCCATATTTTCTTTTAAACAAAAGCTAAAATGAAATGACTCTAATTGGCTGTCTATTCTGTGGCAAACACAGCAAATAACAGCCTTTTATATGAGAACTGGGAATAGCTGTTCCAGGCCTCGGCACATGAAAGAAATCACCCTGCCAGTCTGCTACTGCACTGCAATTGTGAACTGCCAAGGGCAGGAAGGAACAATGCTGCTCAATCAGAGGAAGCAAAAGCCTAGCTGCCACTCCTGACTGCTTCCCCTCCCCTTCATACACACACACCAAGGCTCTGCATCCTTTCTGCGTACAGAACAGTAAAGAGTTAGCAGCTGGACAAACAGAACGCACTCACTCATTCTAACTTACCTTTCCATCATGCTATGCTTCCTGTCCTTGTGACAGCCCTTATATTCCATGGTAGGCGTAAGTATAAAACACAATGACCAATATCGTGTGATATATGAAAGTAATATTTATGTATATGAAAACCACTTCAATGTCCTAAAATGTGTGGCTGAGAGGCTTTCTGATTATATGCTGAATTTTTGTACTTTTAGATACCACTTATAATTGCCAGTCTTTGATCTCCTGAAAAGGATATAATTTCAAAGAGAAAAATTGCTATAATTGGGAAGCAATGAGAGAAAGCAATGTCACTATTAAGAAGGAACAAATCAGGGCCAATTCAGATGAATAATAGAAAGCATTCTGTGGCACCACCGTGAAAGGAGCAATTAGAGCTAAGCTTGCATTAGGAGGAAAAGGGTCTTTTAACAGAAAGATGTCCCAACTCTGAATTCTGGTGGAAGGCATCCTAGCCAAACAGCTCCTGAGAGAGTAGTCTGGATTTCCTTATGCAGTTATAATGTGGTTGTTCAGTCAACCAAGAAAAAGAAAATTACAGTCAAACCTCAGTTCTTCCCTTTGTGTTCATCAGTAGCAAAGAATTAATATGAGAGTGATTTAACTCAATTTGGGCTTTTTCTTTTCTTTCTTTTTGGTCTCCTGGGTCACATGATAAGCACTGACACACAATTACTACAATCCTCACCTTCCCAGTCCTCCTCCATCCCTCTCCTTCATATGGCCCCTCGAAGTACCAGGTCTAAAATGTCACCTACATCTTGCTAAGTAGGACAGTCAGTAGGGTGGCAATAGGCAGAAAGGGATGTAAATAAGATATCTCAAAATGAGCCAAAAATAAAAACAAACGGAAAACACTGGTTCTCACTCGATGCCTCCACCATTAGAAAAAATCTAAAATATCACAAGACAATAAAAATCCCCACAAATGTGCTGTAAAACACCACATGAACGAACACAACAAAAGACTTTCTACTCCTTCTCTTACTAGTTAGTTTCATTCAAACGTGCAGCTGGATTTCAGAAGGTCTTTGCTAACCTGGGCAACATTTAATCTAAAAATGAACATACAGAGAATTAAGAAGGAAATAATTCCTAAATAGAATCTTGTATTTTATTCATGCTCAAATATTTATAGGATAACAAAATGAAGGAAAAAAGGAAAGAAAAATTATATCAAAAAGTTTTAAAAAAATCACAACTAAAACCAGACTGACTGCCCAACAAGGTCAGAGAAAACATTATTCCTAGAATTTCAATTTTGGTTTGAAATCTAAGTAACATGATGTCATTGTGCAGGAGTTCATGTGGGCGGGTACAGCTTTCTGCACATGCCAGGCTTCTAATGAGGGCTGTCACTCACTGCTCAGACACACTCCTCCACTAGATTACTTATGTAGATTCACATTTGAAGCCTAGCACTGTTAGCATGACCCTCTGGGCAATACCAACACCTCTCTGACCACTTTTTGGATATAAGCATGCAAAATAATTTATTTGGGCTTTATTATGATAACAGGTATAATTAGCAGTCATTTTGTAGCACAAACTATTGATGCCACAAGCCAATTTTCTGAAAGTGCCTCTGAGGCAGCACCTGCACCATTCATGTTTATAAATCAGGTAATTGTACGTCTAGCCACTTATGTGCACATGTAATTACTCCAATTAACATATGCAAATTAATAATCTCATATACAGTTTGCCAACTTTTTGCTTTCTTCATGCTTTCACTCCCCCCGTTTCCTAAATTTAGCTAGATTTCTAAAATATCATCTTATTAAAACAACATCTATTATTTGTTCTTAAGCCATACAGGGTTATTTCCATCTGATAATAAAATATAATAACAAAGTTCCAAAACTCTATGTTAAAACTCTCTCGATTCACTATATTAGGATGCCACTTTATTTGTACCAAATATTCCAAAACCATTTTAATCAATATTTTCTGCTTTCTCAAAACAATACTTAACTATGATCAGGAGTCTCCAACTGTCACCTAATTCCAAATGTTAATATTGAGAAATGCCAATGTTACTAGGATAGGGATTTGATAGGTTAAAAGACAATGATTGGTCTCATTCAATATTTTTAAGCTCTGAGCAAAGATTTATACCTTGTTTCCTTGACCATTTAGGTCTACATTCGCCATAGCACATGAATCTCTGTTTAAATGCTAATCTGTCCATTACTCTACCTGATAAAGAATTAAAAATTCATTATTGAAAATGTTTTGAAGGATATGCAAAATTTCATTCAAGATTACATTAAGGATTTACACAGCATTACACCTCAAATATACAAACACAAACATGAAACAAAACCCTTACAATTCTCCATGAATATAAGGCAAAATGGTTTAAGTTCATATTTTGTGTTCCATTACTTGAATAAATAAATTTAGATGGGTAAAATTTTAGCTTTGTTTCATATGCAGTTTCACTAAAAGTACCTTAAACTACAGAAATATATAATAATTTTGAAATCATAAATAAATTGCCTAATTTAGGAGGGCATAAATGGTTACCTAAATTTTTTTTAAACTTTGCAAAATAATTTAATATAAAGATTCAGATGGCAACAAGGTTATTGAAAATACTATATTACATTTGGAAGGTTTATTCGGTGTCAACACCGTTGTTAGTAAGTTTACTTTCCCATAAACGTAGATCCCTGGTCCTGTAGTTTAAGTCATTAGCTTTCAGTAAAGTCAGAAAAAGAAAATTGCATCTACTTTCATCAAATGAAGCCCCACTTAACATTAATTTTCTCTTATACCTACCACCCAGCAGAGAGCCTCCGTCACATGTTAGCTGAGTAAAATGTAGGTCAATCAATAAAAACTATAATGAAATCCCTTTTAACTTGTTTTTGTGCAGGAAAAAAAATAATCTCAGTTTCTTCAGTTTTTTGCTATGGACTCATTTCCTTTTGATCTCTAGTAGTCTTTGTAGATGTTTAACTTCTCCTGGGGACATGCTCAATCAGGAACATACTAGAAGAAGCGTTCCATGGGGTCAACAATCATGAACGTGAATTCATTCCAGGACCACACCTCAGAAGTAATACTGAAACACTTACCTCAAGAACCAGCCATAGCTTATCTCCATTTACTTTATCCTTCTTAAAATAAATCCCATAGAATTTGACCACGTTAGGGTGGTCCGAAAGTGCTTTTAAAATGTTATACTCTGCTTCAATCTCTTCATCCATATCCTAGTTTCAAAAATCATAAGAAGAGAACTGTGAGAAAAACATGAATAATGTCAAAGAAACATATTAGACTCTCAGAGGATTTAATTTTGTTAAAGTGAAATCATAAGTTTGTACATGCTTAGTACTATGTATTGCTATTTCTCTTACATTAAGAATAAAGACTGTGGGGGCTGGAACGGTTGCTCAGTGGTTATGGTGCTTGCCTGGCATGCACAGGTACATGGGTTCAAACCCCAGCACCCATATACACAGCTAAGTGCCAGAGCAATGAAGGCCATGTGAAAAACTCAATAAAAATTGATTTCCTCTCTCTCTCTCTCTGTCCTTCCCTCTTAAAAAAAAAACAGAATAAAGACTGTGATTTTCATGCTAATCAAATGCATCTCAAATTACATTAATTTAATTGAATTTGAAAAGGAAACCGTAAGAGGCTACTTTCACATACAGTTGGAGGACTACTCTAGGACCTTTGGAGTATTCTAGGTTTGTTAGTGAATGAGCTGTGACAGGATCTACTGCTCTCCTGGTACCTTTTTTTTTTTTTTTTTTAATCATTTCTATCATGGCATGCTCCCACAATGTGTGCAAGGCTCCTAACTGGAGAAGCTGCTCTCAGGAGAAATTTCGGGAGCATATGATTGCTGAGCTCATGTAGGCTCACCCTTGTGTCATGGGAGAGCTAAGTATCTTGCAGGGGCCTGAAGATACTACACAACTGCCATCTCTTATTCCAGAAAACAGAATCTCAACAGTCTCCTCACAATAGTCACAACAGTCCCCTATCACAACTGCTATGCCCTCAAAGCAATTGTGGGGGACTCCTATTGGGGTGTTACAATGAATTTTATAGCACAGACTGGTAGGACTAGCGGGACATTTAATTTCTCACAATGAGAAACCTTACCCTGATTATAGACCAACACCATTCCTACTTTGGAAACACTTAAGCAATTCTGAAAATTAATTTCCCTTCTCTGAAAGAAATTTAATTAAAAAAAAATCCTCTTCAATGCGGCTTAGGAGAAATTTTGCCTAAAGCCTATGTAGGAGGAAAGGGACCTCTGGCTAAGATATTTTAGATTTATTCTAGACCCATGCATTTGTATTTTTTACAACTTCTTAAAATCTAAAATAGTACCAAACCAACCGCTGAGCTGTTGAGAGTGGTATTTATTTGTTTATGCATTTATTCATTTATTTAACAAGTATTTATTGGGCTTTATTACATAGGTGAAGTACATAAACCAGGAAAATCAAACAAGTAGTCTTTTACATACTTTTTCAAATTGTAACCGTTTTTAAGATGACGTTGTAATGATTATTTGCTTATACAATTTTTTAATGTTTAATATAGATAAAAATAAAGATAATTAGAGGGAAAAAACCCAATGTCACTTACATGAATTGGATCCAGAATTTTGACTGCAGCTTTTTGACCATTTTTCTTATTCAATACTTTGAAAACTTTCCCATAAGTTCCTTTACCAATAGTTTCAGTGATTTCCCATGTATCAGATGGATCAGGAAAGTTATCAAAGACGATTGTTTTTCCAATTAATGGTAACATCTCAAAGGCTTAAATCACTGGAGAGAAAAAGCATTTTCATTTGTATTTGATTGGAGATATAAAATGGCACCAAACTCATGGGAAATTATCTAATATTTTCACTGATATGATAGAAAACATACAAGAATAACTAAAGAATCAAAGAAAATTTTAATTTCTTCTTTGCAAACAGGTTACTATGAGCTTAATAATGTTTTGCAAGCAGAACATTATCTCCATGTTGAATATAACCTCATTAATTGCTATTAATATTTTCAGATTTAAGGAGGAGTTATATTTATATCATTTTGATTTACTTCTTTATATTCAGATATTATAATGAATCAAAGAACTTTAGAATGACTTTAGAGATGGGGGTGGAGCAGTGGTTCAGTGGCTATAGCACTTGCCTCACGTGCTCAACGATAAGGGTTAGTACCCTAGCACCGCATACACAATGAAGTGTCAGAGCAACGAAAGCCAAACGAAAAACTAAGTAAAAAAATTGATTCTCTTTCTCTCTTTCAATGTCCCTTTCTTTCTTATGACCTTAGATATGATAAAATTCAATCTCATTTTTGCAAATCTTGTAAATTGTAAGCAATTATATTTGTTGCCACTTCTCTACATAAAACCTAATAATGGGTCCTCTCATTTCTTTTAAGATGAAAGTTTCTTAATATAACCTACCAGGCCCTTTAAAATATGGTCACTGATAAATTTTCTAGCCTCATCCCTTGATGCCTTCTCTCTCACACATTAAGATCCAGCTACTCTGATTCCATCAGTTCATCTCTTTCTTGCTTGAGGGTCTTAATATACATCATCCCCTCCTACCTCTGCTTGTGGCTTCTTTGCTCAGTTCTAATACCTACTTATCTTTAAGGTCTCAGCTTAGATATCATTTCCTCCAAATGTGAACACGCTCCATCTGTTTGAATTTCATACCCTACCTCTGCACTCCAATAGCACTCTGTAGAGCTGCCTGACATCATCACCATATGCCCAGCACCTGGCAGAGTGCTAAAATGATTATTAATTAACTAACTAACTAATTAATTAAAAGAACAGGGTCTTTGAGGTCATTTATTAACATCTTTGCCAATATCTACAACTGATATCATTACTGTATTTGTACATCACAAATACAAATAGAATACACTTTATTTGTAATGTACAAATACACTAATGATATCAGATATCATTTATGATAGCAGGTATTATTGGCATAAATTATACCCGATATCATCAATGTATGCCTAGCACCTGGTACAGTGCTGAAATAATTAATTAGTCAATGAATTAAGGGAATATGATCAATGAGGTTAAGTGTTTTCATAAAGAGATTTTAATCAAAGATAAGATCCCAGGTTTCTGCACTCACAAGTAAATTCTCTTCCTATTTTACACTCAACTATCTTTAAAATATTTTTATAAGGTATTGAGTTATTGAACAATCATAAATGCATTTAAAGTAACAATATGATATGCATATACTCTTAAACCAGAATTACCCCCAGATCCCTCCCTATTCTTCCTCTTCCCTCCCTCACCTGCCTCCTCCCCCCACTACATATCTATGATTGCCCTAGATTATGTGTCACTATGCCTTTGTTGGGTCCAACACATGAGAGTACTACCTTTTACACAGGCACTCTCGGCTATCTCTATACAAGTACGGGAAGGGGGAGGAGGGAAGAAAGTGCTCTTAGCATATTTTTGGTTGCCCTCATATTTTCTCAGTTAATTATACAAAAGCATGCACATTCTTTTTAATGTGAGAAATTTGGTCACAGTTGTCTTTGTGTTCATTTGCACCTACATCAAAATATATCTAATAGTAGATATATATTAAGATTCTGTAATATTAACCCTTGAAATTCACCTGTTTGATGACTCCATCCATATCATCAAACCATCGATTCCCCACTTTCTTTAGGTTCACCCACCCACTTAAGTCTTCACTCCCTATTCATTTTTTCCTTTCCCAGAATAGATCCTATTGCTTGTATCATTGAAAAGGCCCTAAACATTTACTTCCTTCCTTCCATCCTTCCTTTCTTCACCACAAGCTCCTAGGGAAAACAACTCTCACACAGAAAGAGTTGGTCAACAACCTCAACACTTCCACAGCCCAGAGAAAGAACACCTGACAAGAGAGGTGGGTGACAGATAAACACTCCAAATACTGGACAACTGGAGACTAGAAGGGACTTGGACTTTGGTTACCAAAGCAGAGAACAAAACAGAACTCCTTGACCCTGTACATTGACCAGGGTGGGGGTGGGGGGAGAGGCAACAAATAGAGAAAGAGGGAGAGGGAAAGCCTATAAGCTTACTTCCTTAACTGCAGTTGGAAAGAAGAGCAGACCAAGTTAAAACAGGACATAAGCAACAATGACTGTGAAGAAGAGCACATCATTTGGGCTGAAAGTTGCGCCAGGCAAGGCAGTCATTTCACAGAGTCCAGAAAAAAAACTAATAAAAAAAAAAAACATTTCACAGAGTCCACTGTTAGCCAACATCCCTAAAAGATATTATATCAGTATAGCATCTACCCACCTACAGAAAGCAACAAATAAATCTACAAGAATACCCTTGAAATGTTTGGCTCCTAAATCTGTCTAGAAGGAACTTGTGGAGGGCTCATTGCTATTTGAAGGTTAGCAAAGATCCTCCCCCTACCCCCTCAACACCTGCACACACTGTGGACAAGGGGAGGAGCTTTCCTGACAGCTAAGCACTTCTGGGAGTGCTAACCAGTGCTCCCCCAGGTCTCCCTAGTCTCAAAGGCAAAGACAGACCAACTGATAGCCTACCCAGGAGATCTGCAGCAGACAGGGAGGAGGCTTCTGTACCACAAACTGCCTACAGAGAGCCTGCATCCCCAGACCCCACGGGGGCAGTCACCATGCACTTAGCACTGTTACAAAGAAACCCCAGCAAAGGGGAACCAGCACTCAGAAATTCCTAACTACCGCCTCCAGCTATAGGAGCTCAAAGATGGCCAACTGACTACTGTGCTCCAGTCATAAAACAGTACCCAGTTAATTGACATCAGCCCTGGGTGGAGCCTTCAGTGTCACAGAGCACCCACAGGGAGCTTGTATTCACAGGCTCCACAGTTGCAGACAGCCATCAAGCTCTATGCTATATAAAGAAGTCCCTGGGGAGGGAAGAAGGTACTCAGCATCCCAGAGCAGTCAGCAACAGCCCTGAGCCCTACACCTATACCCCCAACCTAACAGAAATAGCCAGATGAGAAACCTCGAGCATTGCAGACTCAGGCCTCTGGGACGACAAATAAGCAGCAGCTGCTGAGAAACCACAGCAGGCACGGAAGCAGCTCCTATGCAACCCTCAACCCATTCGATGTGTTTCTTCTAATGTCTTAAAAGCATTAACTGGAAGCGTTCCTTGTTTTCCTAACTCAGGTTCTCATTTGCTCTTCATAGTCTCTCTTTTCATCCTGTCTCAAACTCACACACTTTTCTTCATTTCATCTTGGGTTTTTTTTTTCTATTTTTTCTTTTCTTTTTTCCTTTGTTCATTTTCTTCTCTTCTTCACTTTTCAATCCCTATATAGTATAATAATAATTTTACTATCTTTAATAACTAATTTCTCAACATATTCAAGAACATTACTACAATTTTACACCCTGATTAGAGGAACTGGGAGTCCATTTTCACTGTTTTTTCCCCTAATATGAGTACATGGCTTTTCTCTGAAGTGACTAGCAAATAGGGTTTAGTAGCTTCTTTCAAAGTGGTACTGATACTGGGAACAGCAGAGGATACAGGTTGAGTAGAGTATCCGGACTTAATTTTAACAAAGGAGCTCAAAAATATTCCCTTATGTAAAGGTAGAAAAGATAATCATCCCAGAAGATGGGAACACATATAAACAATACGAAAAAGCAAGGGAAGAGCCCCACTCAAAGAACCCACAACACTTCAACAACTTATCCCGTTGACACCACAGTGGAGAAAATTTCAGAGGAAGAATTCAGAAAGTTCAAGTTTAAACATTCAAAGAGCTAAAGATGATGCAAGGAGAGAGAAAATACAGGGAGTGAAAGATCATTTCAATAAAAAGAGATTCTGCAAAAGACAAAACATCCTGGAAATAAAGACTCAATAAATCAAGTTTAAAATTCAGTTGAATGCATCACCAATAGATTAATCCACATAGAATATTTTCAAGCCTCAAGACATAGTATATAACCTTGAAAATGAAGTCAACAATAAAGAAAAGATGGTAAGTGATAATGACCAGAAAACTGTTATTCAAGAAAACTGTGTTAATGTTAAGAGACTAAATATAAGAATCACTGAAATAGAAGAAAGCACCAAAAGACCAACTAAAGGAATGCACCAAAGTTCCAATGAAATAATATCAATTTTCCAAACATTAGGAATGAGATGAAAATTCAAATCCAAGACGCATTTAGAACCCCAAATAGGCAAGATCAAAAAAGATACTTTCCAAGAAATAAAGTTAAGATGCCTAATGTACATAATAAGGATAGAATTTTGAAAGCCACAAGAGAAAAACAGCAAGCTGCATTTAGAGGTAAGCCAATTAGCATTTCTACTGACTTGTCCACCCTGACCTTAAAAGCCAGGAGGGCTTGGAATAATATATGCAAAACCCGGAAAGATAATAGGTGCCAATCAAGATTGTTATAGCCAAGAAAACTATTCTTCAGAATTGACTATGAAATAAAAACCTTCCACAGTTAGCAGAAGCTAAAAGAATTCATAACCGCTAAGTCAACACTACAAGGCACACTCAATGAAATATTTTATGCAGAAGAAATGAAAAATAAATATCAGAGTCACAAAATGGATGAATCTCAAAGAATAGTCAATTAAAGGACAATCAAGTTTGAATTGAGCATTAATAAATTCAAACAGCAGGAAATAAAAACCACCTCTTTATAATAACATTGAATGTAAAAGGTCTAAACTCTCCAATCAAAAAACATACATTGTCAGAATGGATTGAAAACTAAAACCCAATCATACGTTGTTTACAAGAAACTCATTAAAGGTAAAGATATCCATAGGCCAAAGGTGAAAGGATGGATAAAGATATACCACGCAAACGAAGAATGAAAGCAAGCATGAGTAGCTACTGTCGTATCTGACAAAATAGACTCTACGTTGAAATTAACAAGAAGAGACAAAAAGAGTCACTTCGAAGTGTTTAAGGGAATCATCCAACAATAAGATATAATAATTATAAATAATTATGCCCATAATTTTGGTGCACCTGTATACATAACAAAAACTCTACTCAATATATAAGACTCAAATAGACTCACATACGATAATACTAGGTGATTTCAATACACCTCTCTCACCAACAGATAGGTCATGCAGACATAAACTGAGTCTTCAGAAGAAAATACCATTGATCCAATGGACCTAATAGATATTTCAGAATATTTCATCAATTGACAACTGAATTCATTTCTTCTCTAAAATAGACCATATTTTAGGACAAAAGCTAGTATTAGCAGATACTAAAAAAATGGAGCTTATTCCTTGCATTCTATCAGATCATAATGTGATTAGATAACCCCATCAAAAAATGGAAAAAAGAACTAAACTGACATTTCTCAAATAAGACATACAAAGGTCAACAAATATACAAAAAAAATTCAATATCCTTAACAATCAGGGACATGCAAATCAAAATGACATTAAGATTTCAACTCATTCTGGTTAGAATGATAATCATTAAGAATAGGAATAATAACAAATGCTGGTGAGGATGCAGGAGAAAGGCACATTCATACATTGTTGGTGGAACTGCAAATTAATACAACCAGTTTGGAAAGCAGTATGGTCATTTTTCAAAAGAATAGGAATAAAACCACTATCCCAGCTAGCCAACTTCTTGGAATTTACCCAAAAGAATTAAAATCAGCATACTATAGTGATACAAGCACATCAATGTTTATAGCAATACAATTCACCATAGCAAGTTATGGAGCAGCCCAAGTGCCCATCAACAGATGAATGGATAAAGAAAATGCGGTACTTGTACACAATGACATTTTACTCAGGTATAAAGAAGAATTAAATGATGGCATTTGCTGATAAATGGTAGAACTGCAGAACTTCATGCTAAGTGAAATAATCCAGACTCAGAAATCAAGGGTCTAATTTTTTTTTCTTATTTGTGGAAGCTAGAGCAAAATAAGGTCCTAATAATGATAATATAGGGGTAATTCCTTGAAAATAGAAGGGAGATGAGTAGAATAGCAGGTGTTACAGAGGGAGGGAGGAATGAAGATATAAATAACATAAATTATGTTATGTACATATATGAATACACCACACTGAATTCCACCTATCTGTATATCTATAAAATACAAACAATAATTAAAAAATCAATAAATAAACAGAAGGAAGATGAACCCTATTATTATGTATAATTATAATACATTTAAAAATTTTAAGAAAACACCTCTGGTTAAACCCTGTATCTTCTTCACACCTGTGCCTATAGATGAAAATAACCCATATAATTAGGTTGACTAATAAAACTACATGAAGACCCTCTACCCTGCCTAGCAATCCTAATTCACTGCTCCGCCTTGTGTATTCCCTTTTCACTGAAGTAATTACTTTACAATATCTGTTCTCAAATTTTACTCTCCTCAAATTTTTACCTCTTTCCTAGTCACCTCCTGCCACAAAAATTTTTTTTCTTTTTTTTTTTTTGCAGCTCAGAATCCGTTTATTATCAAGGCACACAGGGTTCTTAGAAGGAGGGGAGAAGCCAAGGATCAATAATCCTTTTAAGGGAGTTGCCAGGGGTTATGCAGATTTTGAGTACAGACAAACAACAAGGTAGGGAACAGCCTGTGGTTAGCACATTCCAACCCATCTTAAGTGATGCTCTCACTTCATCATAAAGTTAAAAACAGTAGACGTGGTAATACATTCCTTAATCTTTTTACCTGAAAAACTACAAACAAATACCCACGAAACATAGTGAGTTCGTTCCTATCCTCAGTAATGGTTTGGTCTCAATTAGACTTTTTATTTAGCTCCATTCATCCTTTAATTTTCAGCTCAAATATGACTTTCTTAGAAAGGCTTTTCCTAACCAACATTCATAAAGTTAGCCTTACCCTCTTTCTCTGATATTCTTCCATTAGAATGTAACTTACATGAGGGTATGGGCTTCATTATTTTTACTAATGTATCCACAATTTCCACAGGAATGACTGGCACACAATAGGCAACCAGTAAATATTAGTTAAATGAGCAAATGTTTATTCACCTGTTAATTCTAACAGCAGGAACCTAATGTATCTTGTTCACTTTCAAGTCTGATAATGCCTAACTGTACCTGGCACAGAGTAGAGATTAAATTTATAGCTGTTGAATAAATGAATAAATATGGTTCTTCAAAAAGTGTTTTCTAAAGTAAGGGAGAAAAATAAAGATTAGGGAGAACTGAAAAGAATATGGAAATCCAAAATAAAATAAAGATTTTATGATTAATTATACTTAAGGGCACATCTTTCAGTAAATGGCTATGAATGCCTGCTAAAAATTTTATCACTACATAAAGAGACACTTCTGAAAGGTTCTTAGAACACTTAATCTTTGTGAAATTTGTGCTTTTGATCCAAAATGCAAAGAGGTAATCAGGAATAATCATCCTCTTTAATGATTTCATAATCAGTGACAAAATAACTACTTCTTACATCTATCTGTTTGAGTCATGCAAATAAGTATTTATGCCATCTATATAATATAAATGTTAGACCAAGAGACCAATTATATCTTGTTAAATTTCTGCAATACAAGTTTTCAACCAGGAGAAACATTCATTACATGGAATACTGCCTTTCAAGGAGTAGTGTTGTTGAATACAATTTTCATTTCTGAGATATTAACTATGAGGAATTAACCTTTTTTTAATATACAGACATAAAAATTCAACATGAGAATAACTGCACATCAAATGTACACAAAGTATTTCAGTAAGTTGTGGGGACATAAGAACAGGCAACTCATAGGTTAATAAACATGTAGCTAAAACATGAAAAGTGATCATGGAAATAATGCATAAAGTGCCACAGTAAACCAAGTGAAAAAGTACTCAATTCCAAAGTGATCAGAAAAAGAGATGGAATATATATTTGAGCTGGACACTAAATATGATCAGGAGTATGTATATCTAAAATATGATTTTCTCAACAGAATTTAATCACTCAAAACAGTATGTCACTATACTACAAAATATTATAAAACATACAATGGCAAATAACACAGGCCTTCTGGAAACAGAATACACCAAGTCAAGTATCATTTAAAACAAAAAACTCCCAACAAGTAGGTTAAATGAAGCCATTTGAAATGATTTCTTCCAAATCATACATTAAAGAACTTTGATAGTTTGACTAGGAAAAAGTCCTCTGATTTCTAAATTATGTTTTTTCCACTATTAAGTGATATCTTCCTTAAGAATAAATTAAAATGTCACAGTTAGTGAATAAGTAATTACTTAGTACAGTGAATTGCATTCTACATAACAATGAATGTTCATATATTTTGTCAAATCATTTAACATTCATGGAATAAAAAACAATTCTCCGACCCATATAAAAAACTTATTAAGTTATAAGTTACTAATTATATGATGATATAAGCTAAAATTATTTTAGCTTATATATTTAATATATTTTGATATACATGTTTACCATAATTTTGAAAAGTTACTTACAATGTACATTTTAAAAATGAAGACTCATCTTTTTAAATTGATTGTATGTTGAGTTAGTTACTGGTTTTTTTTTTTTAACTGCCTTCCTGCTTGTTTTAAAAGAAAATGAAGCTGATCTCTCATTGGGCTGTTTCCTCTACTTGGAATACTCTGTCTCCAGGTATCCACAAGATTCACTCCTTCACTTCCTACAAGTCTAACATGGGTTATCACCTTCTCAATAAGTCCTACCCTGATTGTCCCATTTACCAACTCAACCTGCCTCCCTCTCCACCCTATCCTGCCTCCCAACTCCTGGTCTTACTTACACTGCTTTATTTTGATAGCACTTGTAATCTCTTAACCTACCACATAATTTCCTATTGATATGTTTTATTTACTATTTTTTTTCACTACTGGAATGCAGGCACCATGAATGCTGAAATTTTTGTTCAGTTTGTTCATTTATATCCCCAAAACTTTTTTTAAAATAGTAAGAGGGAGAGAGTGAGAGAGAGAGAGAATTAATTTTATTTATTTTTTTATTTTTTATTTTTCATCTGGCCTTCACTTCACTTCTTAGTTGTGTAAGTTGTGCTGGGGTTTGAACCTGGGTCCTTGCACGTTCCAGGCAAGCACTCCAACCACTGAGCCACTGCTAACAGCCCCCAAAAGACTTTAAAACTGTGCCTGACACAAAATCCATGCTCCATAAAAATTTTTTATATAGTAAATAGAAATCAAAAGAAAAAAGTAAATACACAAATTTTAAATGGCCAACGATAAATTCTTTAAAAATATTTAAGAAGGAAATAATGTAATCTTAAGTATTTTTTTCAGGATATGAATAGTAAAATACTCAAACAGAAATTTTCATTGGGTTTGAGAGCAAACTTGAGCAGGCAGAAGAACCAACAAACTTAAAGACAAGTTATTTGATGTTATCATCTGAGGAGTAAAAAGATAAAAGAATAAAAAAAAGAAAATGTGAACAGAGTCTAAGAGACTTAAAAACACTATCAATCAGGTCACTATATGCATTGTAAGCATTCAAGAAAAAAGAAAAACATAAAAAGGGGAAGAGAGTTTATTCAAAGAAATACTGGCTAAAAACTTCAAAAATTTAAGGAAACACATGGCCCTATGCATACAAGGCGCTCAGTAAACTGTACGGTAAACCCGAAGAAACTCATACCAAGACACATTATTATCAACGCATCAAAAGACAAAGAAAGAATCCTGAAAAAGCAGGAGAAAAGCAACTCATTACATACAAAGGACTACTAATAAGTTTATCATTAAATTTCTCTAGTACAAAGAAGTCTTCCAAGCCAGAGACAATGGGATAATATATTTGATGTACTGAAAGAAAAACTGTCAACTGAGAAGTCTGTACCTGGCAGAACTGTCTCTCAAAACTGTGGACAAAATTAAGGCATTTTCGGATATACAAAAGTGGATAAAGTGCCTTACCATTTTATTTTTCTTATAAGAAGTTATAAAGGAAACCCTTTATGTAGAAATGAAAAGGTGCTAAATAGTAACTTGAAGCCATACAAAATGCAAAGTCATCCAGTAAAAGTTATTACATGGGGACTGGAGCAGTTATGGCGCTTGCCTAGCATGTGTGAGTAAGTGAGTTAGACCCCCAGCACTACGTACACCACAGAGTCTCTGAGCAACAAAAGCCACGTGGAAAACTAAATAAAAATTATTTCTCTCTCTCTCTTTTTAAAAACAAAAACAAAAAGTAATTATGTGGACACATATAAAAATCAGCACTTTTGTTATTTTAGTTTGTAACCTCACTTTAAAATCTTCTATAGGATTTTAAACACAAAATGCATAAAATAGTTAAAAATCTATGTTAATAGGTATACAATATATAAAGATGTAATTTGTGACACCAACAACATAAAGTTTGGGGCCAGAGCTAATGAGTGGAAGTTCTGGGTGCAATTAAGTTGGTACCAGTTTAAAATAAATTGCTGCAATTTTAGTTATATGTGATATCAATGGTAACCACAAAGAAAATTCCTATAAAATAGACACAAAAGGAAATGAGAATGGAATCCCAATATGGCACTGCAAAAAATCTATCAACACAAAAGATGGCAGAACTGGAGGAAATGAGTGACAAAATAGCTATAACAGATACAGAAAACAAATTTTAAAGGCAATCATAGTAAGTCCTTCCCTATCACTATTTTAATTGTAAGTGGATTAAATTCTCCAATATAATGACAGAGATTGGAATAATGGTGGAAAAACTGATTCAAATACATGCTGTCTATAAGAGATATACTCTAGATTTAAGGACAGGAATAGGTTGAAAAAGATATTCCTCACCAATAACAACAATAATAGAGTAGGGGTAGCAATACTACAAAACAAACTTTAAGCCAAAAACTGTTAACAAGACACAAAGACATATGATGATTAAATTGTGAACTTTCCAAAAAGACATAACAATTATAAACATATATGCATCAAACATTAATGCTTCAAATATATAAACATAATGGAACTAAAAGGAGAATGGAAAACTGAAAGGAGAAATTATCTATTCTACAATAGTACCCAAACAAACAGAATACACATTTTTCTCAAGTGCATAAGGAACATTCTCCAGGACAGGCCATATGTTAGGCTGTAAAACATGTGTTGAAATGTTCTAAAGGCTGAAAACATGTAAAGTATCTTTTTTTCCTGATTAAAATGGAATGAAACTAGGAATTATCAGCAGAAACATGCTAGAAAATCTATAACAATGTAGAAATCAAAGAGTACATGACTGAACAACTAATAAGTCATAGAAAAAAATCACAAGAGAATTTAGGAAATGTCTTGGGACAATGAAAATATAATACAGCAAAATTTACAAGAGACAATGAAAACAGTGCTAACAGAAATGTGTAGCTATAAACTGTAAATTTTAAAAAAGAAGAAAAATAGCAAATCAACAACTTAATTTACAACTGAAGGAACTGAAAGAAGAGAAACATAAACCCAAAGGAAGCAAAAGGGGAAAAAAACTAATAAACATGAGAATGGAAATAAATAAGATAGAAAAAAAGGATAAAAGAGAAATGAATAATCAAGACTGAATTCTTGAAAAAAAAACTAACAAATATTTAGGCAAATTTACTGAGAGAAAGAGAGAAGACACAAATAAAATTAGAAATAAAAGATAAGAAATAATTGCTCATTTCAGAGAAATAAGGAGGACTGTAAGAATGTAATGACACAGATGCAAACAAACTGGATAAGCTGGATGGATGAACAAATATCTAGAAATGTACAAGCTAACAAGACTGAAGTAGCAGAAAGATCTGAATAGACCTATAATAGTAAGGATGTGAATCAGTAATTAAAATTCTCTCAACAACAAGAAAACAATCTGGACCAGATCAATTCACTGGTAAATTAATACCAAGTATTTAAAGAAGATTTAACACCAATCCTTCAAAAACTTTTCCAAAAGTTTTATAAAGAAGGAACACTTACTAATTCATTTGTGAAGCCAGCATTACCTTTACACCAAAGCCAAATACACTACCAAAAAAAGAAAAAGAAAAAAAAGAAGAATGAAAGAGAGTAAAAGAAAGAGAAAACAGTTAATAAAAATAAAAACAGAAAGGAAGGACACTGCAGACCAATATCCCTACAGACGTTGTTGCAGAAATCCTCAATGAAATAGTAGCAAATTGATTTTACCAATATCCCTACAGACGTTGTTGCAGAAATCCTCAATGAAATAGAAGCAAATTGATTTTTAAAAGCATATTAAAATGATCATATACCATGATCAAAATGATATGTATTCCTGGAATACAAGAATGGTTCAACCTATGAAAATATACCAAAGAAAAACATAATATTAACAAAATAAAGAGAAAAAAATCACAGGATTGTTTAAATTGACTCAATGGTGTCTTACTCAACCATAAAGAAGAAAGAATTCGATTCATTTGGTGGCAAATGGATGGAACCAGACAACATTATGCTACATGAAATAAACCACATTCAGAAAGTCAAGGGTCGAATGTTTTCTCTCATGTGCAGAAGGTACAAAGAAGGAATTAAGAAAGAAAAGGGAATCCAGTAAAAATAAAATGGAGAACAGTACAGCAGAGGAAGGTACTCAAGCTTGGGATGGGGAGGAACTGCAGAATGAGATTGACTAAACCATGCCATGCGCATGTATAAATACATATCATAAGGAATTCCATTTTTTGTGTATATCAAGGCACCAATTAAAAAACAATGAATTAATAGAAGGAAGAAAAATAGTGTAGAGGGTTGGGGGAGGGAGGAGAGAAAGGAAAAAGGAATTACTGGGGATTGAAATGGAGTAATTTGTATTACATGCGTGAATGAATATGTCAAAATGAACCTCATTATTATGTATAACTATAGTGCACCAATAAAAACATGTAAAAATTGAAGCAAAAAGAGCTGTAGATAAAGTTCAATGCTGTCTTGAGATAAAAAAAAAACACTCAACAGACTAGACACAGATAAAATGACCTAAACATCAAAATGGCAAATGTGAAGAGCTCGTAGCTAATATACTCAATGGAAATTCTGGAAACTTCTCTCCTAAAACAAGGATAAAGAAAATAATGCCCACATTTGAGGCATCCCCCAGAAGCTCATGTTAGATAAGGCAAAAAAGTATAGAGGGAAAATGATGGGTTTATGAGAGCCTTGACCTAATCAGCAATTAGTCTATTTGAGTGGATTAACTGGAGGGTAGCTGTAGGTGGGTAGGGTAGGGCTGGAGGAGATAGTTTATGGGGAATATGACGTTGGGGTGTATATTTTGTCCCTGCTGAGTGGAGTGCCCTCACACACATGCACACATATTCTCTCTCCCTCTCTCTCTTGCTCCTTCCGGATTGTCATGTCTTAACCAGCTTTCCTCCGTTCCACTCTTCTGCCCTGATGCTCTGCTTCACCTCAGAGACAGAGCAATAGAGTAAGTGGTCTATGAACTGAGACCTCTGAAACTGTGAGTGTTGAATAAACTTTTCCTCCTCTAAAGTTATTCTTATCCTTCTTTCCAGTGGAAGTCCAGAAAGCCCACAAATATATGAGAAAATGCTCTACATCATTAGTTATAAGGGAAATGCAAATCAAAACTTCCATGAGATACCACCTCACTCCTGTTAGAGTGGCAAAAATGAAAAATACAAACAACGACAGATGCTGGAGGGGCTGTGGGAAAAGAGGAACACTGTTTACACTGCTGGTGGGACTGCAAACTGGTTCAGCCACTTTGGAAAGCAGTGTGGAGATTCCTCAAAAAATTAAGGATGGAACCACCTTAGGACCCAGCTATCTCACTCCTGGGAATTTTCCCAAAAGATTTAGAATCAGCATATTATAGCGATGTGGCTTCATCAATGTTTATAGCAGCTCAATTTACTATAGCTAGATTATGGAACCAACCCAGATGCCCCTCACTTGATGAGTGGATACAAAAGCTTTGGTTCATATATACTATGGAATACTACTCGGCCATTAGAGAGGACGATATTATGGCTTTTGAAATCAAATGGATGGAGATGGATAGAATTATGCTTAGTGAAGTCTCCCAATCTCAGAGACTCAAGGGCCAAATAGTTCCTTTCATCTGTTGATGCTAGCATATATGGGGAAGCAGTAGGGCAGATGGCAAACCTAAGAAAACTTCAATTTGAATGACTTTCAGAGTAATAGGGGGATGGCTCTCTAGGATACTTGGAGATGTAGGGAGGG
>PVKS010002161.1:82028-123511 GCA_004027875.1 Aplodontia rufa
AATAAATAAATAAATAAATAAAATAAGAAAAGCAAAAAATAGATGAAAAAAAGTTGTTCTTATCGGGTTGTCTGGTCACAGCAGTGAAAGAGCTGACTAACAGAGAAATTGGTACCAGGAGTAGGACTCCTGCTGTGACTAAACTGACCCTGTGGTTCAGAAGTCTTTGGAGCTTTTTGGAATTTGTGGGAGGAATTTGGAAAAGTTTAGAGATGCAAGCTGGAATAGTTTTAGATTGCTGTATTCAGAGCTTAATAGGCAATTCTGGTGGAAGCTCAGGAGACCAGAATGCCAATAAGACTCTGGGCAGTAAAGACTGGGTGCAAGAGGTTTCAGAGGAAAAGGAAGACTGTGTTGGAAATTGGAATAGAGGCTATTCATGGTACATTCCAGCTAAGAAGTGGTCTACACTTGATTCATGTCATGGAACTTTCTGTGATGCTGAATTTAAAGGTGATGCACCAATTTACCTGATGGAGAAACTTTCAAGGCAGCACACCATTCAGCCAGTGGCATGGATATTGTTGGCAATTTTTAGTTAAGTTTCCTGTGATAATCAGGAGCAGAAAGTAGAACAGAAAGATTGGAAAAAACTTGCAGTTTGCCCAAAAAATCTGTGAGTAAAATTAGGGCTAAGGAAGGTGTGGTTGTTAAAGAGATTACAGATACTTAAAAAATGCTAATTACTTCACCCAGAAACAACTGAAAAGATGGCTTGAGAGCAGTTCATGTTCAAGGGTGTAAATGTAAAAATTTCCTTAAGAAGAAAGCATGGGGATACCCGGCTTACACAGCAGGGGCATAGGCACTCAGAAACAGCTGCAAGAGGCTTGGCTACTGATTGAGATGGTGGCAGACCTTGGCATCCACGATGTGATGCTGGTTCTGTAGGAATGCAGGTTGCTGGAGTTATGGGTTCATTGTGGCTTCCGCCAAGATTTCAAAGGAAGCTCTTGGAGGCCAGGCAAAGTGCATCAGGTCAGAGTCCCTGGAGGCAGCACCTGAGAGGAAGATACACGGCGATGTGAAGCTACAGTGGAGCCCCCTCTGAGATCAAGAGATGCCAGTAATGTGGGGCATATTCCTAGGAAGGCTGCAGGAATCAAGCAGAGACAGGACAAGAGAGAAGCCAAGCAGGCTGCAGCCAGCAAAACCATAGGGGCAGAGCTACACAAGCCATTTTGAGAACACCATGATGCCATGTGTCCCAGATGCCGGACTTGGAGTTACAGGACTGAACCTGTGATGCTCCTGACTCAAATTGCTCCATCTTTAAAAAGTGGCACTATAAAGAATAGAAAAACAAAAAAAACCTTTAAAGTCATTAGATCACTATTTTAAGTGTTAGTACAAAAGTAGGAGTCAATATTTACAATTGTAAAATTGGATAATAATGCATGTCCAAATAAATTTTCAGAGTTAATGTAAGTTATCACCTATCTGAGTTTTATAAGAGAATGCTTTATAAATTGTAATGCAGGATTACTCTCACTCTCTTCCTTATTTCATTTTTTTAAGTTTTTTTAAGAAAGAAAGGGACATTGAGAGAGACAGAATCAATTTTTATTTAGCTTTTCATGTGGCTTTCATTGCTCTGACACTTTGTTGTGTACACAGTGCTCAGATACGAACCTATGTCCTTGTGTATGCAGGGTAAGCACCAAAACTGCTGAGCCACCATTCCAACCCTCTCCTCCTTATTTTAAAGGACAAAAGTTGGCTTATAATTTGGATCCCATAATTAACTATTCAAGCTAGTAAGAGATATTTCCAGAGTAAAGAAATCACAAACTGAAATGTCTATGGGGACGGGGGGTGGGGGGGGTGTAAAACCACATGAGTAAAATAGGTCTTCATTTTGAAATAATTCAGGGAGTGGTAGCCTTGTGGCAAAATGGAGAGTGTATGCCCCATTCAAAATGGGCAACCCATCCTGAGTTTTTTTCAGGAAAACCTTGAACTCTGGGAATTTATGCAAAATCTACTAATTTGGAAATGTTGATAAGTAAACGAATTATTTTAAAGTACTTAGTGAACCCAAGTAAACATATCTGAAGGCCAAGTTCAGCCTTTAAACTATAATACTATGACTTCTACATAAGGGTTTGTGTTGCCTATCAAATAATGTCCAAAAATTACAAACTTGTCCATGTTTAATTACCCTCCAATATAGGAACAACAGGTAATGACAGTGGCCAGCATTGTGAGTAACTGTGTTCCAGGTACTCAGAGTGCTTATAGCTTAATATTCATTATATCTGTTAATGCTTATAAGAAAATTTTTGGAAAGGTTATTACAGTTACCCTTAAATTTCAGAAAGACTGAGCATTAGAAAGGTCTTAAGGTTATAACTCTGTAAATGAGTTAAGAAACAAACCAGGTCAAAGTCCACGGTAGAAATTAGGTGGTCAGTAATAGATGATTTGAGTTTAGTTTAATGGAGCAATGTTTCCCATCCTGAGGTTCCTAATTCCTACTTGTCCCCAAATTGAATACCGGTCTTAAGTGAAGTAGTTTGAAAGTCTAATGGAAAACTATTTCCTATCACCAGGGAAAGGGAGTTTGCAAGATATAATCTTGCAAAGTATCAATTTATAAAAAACGAATGAAGGCATCATTGTAAGAAAAAAATGTTGGAAAATACAATGCAGAAATTATTAAAAATGATAAACATTTCACATCAAGCCTTTATATGTTATATATATTCTAAATATTCTAAAGTATATTTGAGCTTTCAACTATTTGCTTGCTGAAACCATTAGTATCAATTTAAGGACCTTCAAATATCTTAGATTCAACAGATAAAAGTTATATTTCAAAGAATGTAAGCACAAAAAATATTAGGCTGTAAAGAGTTGAAAAAGGAAGTTTGGGATAATGCTATTACATCATAGTATGTGAACAAAATCTCTTCCAATAGATACATGTACTAAGCCCATACTAAAGATCACCAAACTGAATCCTTTACTTTGCATTTTGTCCCTCAGAATAATAATAAAAAGGGACCAAGACAGATGAGAGTAATTTTTCACATGCTAGACATCACATCAGTATAGTCATAAAGAACGTTATCTTTGAAAACTTATACATTACTAAATCTTCCCATTTTAAAACAACTATCTTTTATAAGGTAATAAAAATCAGTATAGCATGAATAGCATACACCCTCATTCATCTGTCAAAACCTGACACTTAGGCTCTGCCAAATCCAGAAAACCTGTCAACTTTATCAACCTACCTTTAGCAAAGCTTGAAAATATAATGTTCAGATATCAAGGCACAGAATACATGTCTAAGGCTGCTGCTGTGGTCCTGGGCCTGTAACACAACAACAACAACAACAAAAGACGCCTTACAGGGATAAAAATTCAGGATCTGAAGAAAGAAATCAGACATTGAACTGAAGCATCTCAGGCAGAACAATGAGTTACAATACTGTAACTCATTCCTCAGGTTTAGCACTTTTACACAACAGGGAACACAAAGACCTTACTTCGCCTAAAATAACTCTAAAGCTAATGGACTGGTGTCAACTACAAAAATTCTTGAGAGTTTGAGTCTCCTGGAAATCAGTTAATTCACCAAATTGCAGAAACCACACACACACACACACACACACACACACACACACACGTTTTTTTGAAGAAACTTTGGATTTTCACCCCCCTGCCTTTTTTAAAGATCGTGTCATTACAACAGCTACTTCGAAGTTTATATCCCATGTCTATCCTAATACGAATAACTGCTTTAACTTTTTTTTCTTAAAGGGGAATTTTAGCAAGGTGCGAATAGGAAGTACTCGAGAAGAGAACAGGGCAGCAGGTGAGCAGGTTGAGATGGTACCCTTTGGGGGCAAGATTTCTCTGATTCTTAATAAGGATGGCACTTCTCTGCTTTTTCTATCCTTAAAAGGAAAACTCCTTTACAGGTGCGCTTGTTGGGGCAGGGACCGCAGTTCCTAGAGAAAGCAATCACCCAAGTCAGGTTCCCCCCGAGGACTCTGCGGGAACTGTGGGCGGCGGCACCGGCGTGTGCCACAGGTCATCGCCGCGGGGACCCGACCGGGGGCGCATCACTCTCCACTTCGCTTCCCCAGTCCCGCTCAACTGCCCCCTCTCTTTGGCTCCTTAAATTCGCTGTCACATCCCGCCAAACCCCAGAAAACGTTCTCGGCGGGCGTCTACACCGTGCGCAACGCACTCCCCAAGCCCCGGCGCGCCCCACACGCTCCCTGCGCCCAACGTCCTGCGCGGAGTCCCCGCCCCAGGAGGGTCCCAGGCGCTTCTCGGACCTCTACCTGGGCGCGAAGCCGGGCGACCTCTATTCCCCCTCCCCGAGAGCCGGCGCCTGGCGCTCCTAGGAGGCGGGGAGGAGGAGGTGGGAGGGGCGGTGGCCTCTCCAGGGATGGGACCCGGCCGCCCGGCGGGGGCGGGCCAGTGGTGCACCCAAGGAGAAGACCTAAGTCACCTACGCGAACGGCGCCTGGCGGGTCCCCGCCCGCAGCCCTCCTCCCGGGTGCGGAGTCTGTTCTTCCTCCTGCCGCGCGCACCACCGCCTGGGTCAAAAGCAGCGAGCCGAGTCCCAGGCTGCCGAGCCGCGGCTCCCCGCAGGGTCCTGGCCTGGACACCGGGGGGCTTCCCAGCCCCTCCGGACCTGTTGCTCCCGGATCCCAGGAATCCCCCTTGGACAGGCCACGTGCCTCGAGCAAAGTCTGTTCTCTAGGCTGCAGGGTGTCCAGCCCCCGAGGAACTTCCCCAAATACGTGGGTGCTCTGGCCACGAGGATGCAGACTCGTGGCAGGCAGCCTCCGACGCCGAAAAGGAACAGTGGTTTCAACCCTGAGAGGGGAGGTGGCTAATAAGATCGCCCCCAGGCACCAGTTCACCTTGGCAGCCTGAAGGAAGTTAGGACTCCGCTCAAGTTGAAGGCAGGAACTTCTGTTTGGGAAGGAAGCATGTTAGTCACCAGCCTCTCTTGGCCTGCTGAGGTTCAGTGGTCTTGCAGTAGTCTCTGGAGGAACAGGGATCCCGGGAGGGAGCAGGGGGCCAGAGGGAGGTCCAAGCTGGACAGATTTCCTGAAAAACCTCAAGGGACATTTTGGATTATGGCTTGTTCCCCACGAAAGGCGAGGATCACAATACAATCAAAATGTTCTTGGATTCTGTTAATAATCTAAATGGATCTGTGGGTTATCTCAAAAGGAGAATTATAAAAGACACTAAAAAGAGGTCATCAAGTTGGAGTCTGCATCAGTTTTACAGAGGGAAATTTTATATATCTATAAATATATACAATATATAAATTTATATATGTAGATTTTCTCGATAATTCTGAATTTTCTTATTTTTCCCACATTTTGACTACATCTTTTATTTTTATTTTTTTTTAAAGAGAGGGGGACAATGTGAGAGAGAGAGAAAGAACCAATTTTATGTAGTTTTTCATATGGCTTTTGTTGTTCTGACAATTCATTGTGTACTTTGGTGCTGGGGTTCGAACCAGAATCCTTGTGCTTGCCAGGCAAAAGCACTGTAACCACTGAGCCACCACTCCAGCCCCACATTTAAGATTTTTTGAGTAATGTGGGAGTTACGGGAGCCCATACACAGTACAATAAAAAACCCACAGATGATTTTGACTCCCCCCAGTAGCAACCAAAGTAGCTATGAAATTATTCCAATAGTACAATATGCAATACAGTTAATTTTATGCAGTTTTAATTACTGCATCTCTGTTTACATTTTCATGACATTAGATGGTGCCAGGTACAGCCTGTAAATGTTTATAGAGGTAAGTTTTAAGAAGCTTTAATTTTTAAGAATAGATTCTTGTGTGGAATGCGGTGGCACACACTTGTAATGCCAGTGAGTCAGGAGGCTGAGGTAGGAGGATGGCAAATTCAAGGCCAATCTCAGCAATTTACTGAGGCTCCCTCTAAAAATAAAAAGAGCTAGGGATATGGTTCAATGGCTAGGCACCCCTGGGTTTAATCCTTGATGTTGATAGATGATAGATAAACAGATAGACAGATTCTTGTACATTTTATTTATTTTTTAAAGAGAGAGAGAGAGAATCAACTTTATTTAGTTTTTCATCTGGTTTTTGTTGCTCTACCACTTAGTTGTTGTACATGGTGCTGGGGTTTGAACCCAGTTCCTCACACTTGCCAGGGAAGCACCATACAGCTTCAGCCCCTTGTACATTTTATGATAGTAAATGACAAATAGGCTATTCTATATGTTTTGTGCATTTATAACACCTTTTTATTTTTTTTCAATATTTTAGGCTGCACTGTTCATCTGCGAGTTTTTTCAAATTGTTGCAAATCTGAAAAACAAATCCACTTATAAGTGGACCTGGAAACTCAAATCCTTTTGTTCAGAGGTTAAATATATTAAGAGATGAACACATTCTAAAATTCATCTGAAAGTAATACATGCTAAAAGAACTAAGAGCAGTGATTCTGAGAGTATGATCTTAAGGCATCTGGGGTGTACCAAAAAACCCTTTCTGGGTTTCACAGGACCAAAATTGCTTTCACCATAATAGTGAGACATTTCTTCACTCCTATTCTTTCACGAGTGTACAGTGAAATTTTCCAGGGGTTACACAAGTGGTATCACAACAGATTTCTCCATAACATTGGAAAAATTTTCAACATTGAAAACAATGTCATTCCTCTGACTAAATTTGCCTGGCTTTAAAATGCTGGTATTTTTCACTAAAAATAAGTTATTTAGGTGAACATGTAATGAGTTTACTAATGTTTTAAAGTTAATTTTAAAACAAATGCATTCTTTAAGCTTTTATTTTAATTTCTAATATGGTAAATACCATTATATACGAAGTCCTTTAGAGTCCTAAGATTAAGATTTCTAAGAGCACATAAGAAGTTCCTAAAACCAAAAAGTTTGAGAATCTTCTGATAAGGCAATGAAAGAAACATTATTCAACCATAATAATTAAAAACATGGCACTAACATTGTGTCCAGTCCACTCAGAATAAGATCAGGACAAAGTCAGGTTCATTGACTCATTATAACAATGGAGACTCCACATACACCCAAGGAACAATGAGTCTGTTTTGATAAGCTCAAAATGAAGCAGGGCTGGGAGGAAAAGGGTCACTGGGAGTTCTGTACTGCTAACTGGACCCTGGATTCTGTTTCCTTAGATAAAAATGGAATGCTGTCTTCAGAAACTTCTTATACGCAGTTTTTACTCGCTGAAGTTGCCTTAAGTTTAGTTTTCACCAAAAACTTATTCCTAAGGTATATCATCTCTTTCCTGATTTTTCCCCTGCCTTTCCCTCTCAAGTTGATAAGTTAATACTTGAATGCATCACTCAAGCCCTCTGTAACAGGACTCTGCTTTTACAGTACACCTAGGTGGTGACCCTCTCAGGCAAGTAAATGTAGTAGGTCACCTGTAGGTCTAAGAATTCTCTCCCTTTTAAATGTGCAAACTTTCTTCAAGGGTACTACCCTGTTTTATGCGAATACCATTTCTCTCTAATGAAAATATCCATAAGGTAGATATCTCTACTAATAAGGAAACTGAAGCACAGAATAAAATAACTTCTCAAAGGTCACAGTCTTTGTAATCTCTTTAAGATAATAAATTTGAAAAGCTACCACCTCTGTAAATGCTCAGATTACAGTTTGATCCTTCCAGAGGTATCAAGAATGAAATTGTGCTCCTTTAAAAATGGTCTAGACACTATTTACTAGATTCCTAAGGACAGGAAGAATGGGCTTAGGCTTTGCTATGCTCAAAGGGCCATCTTGGGATGCTTCTCTCTCTTCTTCTTCCATACTGAATGCTCATTCCTTCTATACTTAACCAAACTATTATAATCTCAGTTGTGATATACTTGATTATTGTCTCCTTCATAGGGAAAAAATTTTTGCCAGAATTTGCATGATTGAATATAGTGATCACTTTTTAGGAGTTCCATCTCTCCATTCCTTATTCATCAAGTAAGAAGTGTTTTTAGTGCTAGAATTGTTCCCTGCATTGAATTTGAAACCCATCTTCGCTGTTTATGACTGTAAAATACAAATTCACCTTCATGATATGAGCTGGTAAAGGGTGGAAATTTATCAGTATAAATGACGCTCAAATTGTTGAAACCAACCATTACTTTCCTAAATCATCTAACTTATTGTCTGGATTCTTAACTTGTTAGAACAGGTGACCCAGGTGTTTTCTTGATTATCCTTTTGAGCATTTTTTTTTTAAAAAGAGAGAGAGACAGAGAGAGAAACAAAGAAAGAGAGAAACAACTTTATTTAGTTTTTCACATGGCCTTAGTTGCTCCAACACTCAGTTGTGTACGTGGTGCTGGGGTTTGAACCCGGGTCCTCGTGCTTGCTAGGCAAGTGCTGAAACCGCTGAGCCACCGCTCCAGCCCTCCTGTTGGGCATTTTGATCTGGTTGTTCCCTTTGTGTCAGTTTCACAGCTCTACAAAACTGTAAATATTTATATCATATTATAATTATACCTATTTAGGAAGAAGGAGTCCAAGAGTTGACTTACACCCTTATTTGTAAAATAGCCACCACTAAAGACCTCACTGTTGCTATTTGCTTGATGTTTCTGTATGGATTTCGAAATTATTTCATCCTCTGCATTATATTGTGTAGGAAGGAGGAGCTGTATAGGTTTGATATGTAGTTTTCAAAGTCACTCTTCTGTAAAGTGTATGTAAACTCTTTCAAATAGCCCTTGCAGTGTAGGCTTTTATTGGCATTCTGCTCTTTATGTTTCAGGCAGTAATAGAATGATTAGAAAGGAAAAATACATTTTATTTGTTGAATGAGGATTTTTATCAAGTACTTATTTCTTACCTGGATCTAAAATTCATTTAATATCTGATGCTTCCACTAAATCTCATAATTGGAAATAACATTTCAAAAATCACTATCAGAATAAGAATGTTTATTTTGGAGTCTTGATTGGAAATAAATATAGCATAAAAATTTTCATTGCAAAACTGTATTTTTAAAGGAAATTTAATGAATCCAATCATTAAAGATAAGTTTAAAATATAAGTGTTTTAGGAACAGAGAGAAGGGACACGGATCAAAGACATAGGGTGTGAAACCTCTTTAGAAAAGTAGAGGAAGGTATTTGACATCCTTCTTTCAAAATAGTTACAGCTCACATGGCTATTTTAAATATTGAAATATATTGTGAGGTTTTTCTTGTTTGTTTTTAAGCCTTCTCTGTATTATACTTGCAGTCTACATTGATGGTTGTACATTTTCCTTGGTGGGGGGATGGAAGGTGTGACAGGAGCAAAAGGTTATTTAAACATCATTTACTCCGTCTTCTTATTTCTTGGAATAGGTTATTTGGAGCTAATTCGCTTACCTGGAGTCATATGTCAAGTCTGTAGCACATCCCAGAGCGCTGACCTTCTTTCTTTGTGCCCATGTTCTTGCCAAGATATTGCGCTCACTGCTTGTTGAACTTTAGAGTAGATTTCTTGGGCTGCTGAGAACTTGGTTAGGGAGGTACCACTTTACAAATGGATGCAAATTGTTCTAGTCTTTCTTGTTAAGCTTACATTCATGGACCGCCAACTCAGTTTTCATTAAAAAACAATGACTGTTAGATATCCTTTTGCTGATGGCATGAAACCCTATTGGTAAAATATCAGTATATAGAAAAAGAATTTTAAAAAATTCATTTCTTCTTTCATATGGATCCAGAGGTTTCTATGTGCCAGCTGTTGTTCTAAGTGCAACAACCCAAGAAATGATCAGAAATCCCTGCCCTTATGGAGATCTGGTTATAGAAATGACATAGCTAGGTAAACAAATAAGTAAAATATATTTCATTTCAGATGGTGAAAAACATGGAGGTTAAGGAGAGAAAAGAAGTCTACAGTTTTGAGTAGGGTAGGAAGGAAAGAGCAAGAAGGTAACAATTAGGCCTGTGGTGGTCAGAACGTGGGGCGTAAGCTAGTTGATGGAGGACATTAATCGGCCATGTGGAGATATGTCCTCCCATGGAGGAATCACCTCTGAAGCTTCCTGACCACAAGGGATTCCTTTTTCTTCACTCCTGTCAGTGAAGGTATGGCTGGTGTAAAAGAGTTTGTTTTCTGCCCAAAAATGTCCCAAGAGTCTAGGAATCTAAAATGTGAGTATTGTAATAATAGAGGAAGCATAAGAGGAAGGACTTAAGTGCTGGAAGCTCACTGGTAGTGATTCTGAACGTGTACACCAGAGTTAACAATCAGAATCCAACCATTCACCTCGGTATCCCTCATCTCTACAGCCGTTTGTAACTCTCTTGGACTGTTTGTGACATTTGCTCTAAGAGCTACCTCCATTCGTAAACTGCAGTTCCTAGAGTTTACTTCCTGAGTTCTATACATCGACATTTCTCTTTGATGTTTATTTTAATCACTTTTCATTCATATATACAGATGCAGTGTTGGAAGAGGAGAGAAGGTAAGTGTAGTGTAACTTTTCATGGATGTCTGAGAATGACTCTCCTTCAAGACTGAGGAATTCCAGAAGTCACTTGGAAATTAGAACTCTAGTGGAAGTCCTTTCTTCTTAGAGTTGATTGGGAAGGAAGAATGAACATCAGCCAACTGCTGGGTTCTGCTCTGATCCAATAGCAGCCCTATGGATATTCTTAGTTGACCAGTATCATGTAGCATGTCACCACACAGTCACTTTAATGGCAAATTCAATAGTGTTGATTTGTGTCCTCCTGGGTAGAGACACACTAAGTGTGCTAGAATTGAAGGGAGGTTGGAAGTAGGAACTACTTTGGAAAGACATGACCTGGTAAGATGCCGTACATTTCCTATTTGCTGTTCAGATACCAGGACTTCTTTTAAACCTTATGTATGACTTTTATATTATGAAATAATCAAGGCATTCACAAAACTGGAATGATGAGATACCAGGGTGTAAGACATTTCCTGGTCAAAATACACTTGGAAAGAAAGTAGGAAAGGTAGAGCAGTGGATCAGCTTTTTCAGCGCTTGCCCAGCCTGTGCAAGTACATGGGTTTGAACCCCAGCACCCACATACATGGGTAAGTGTCAGAGCAACGAAGGCCACATGAGAGACTCAATGAAGGTTGATTCTGTCTCTCTCTCTCTCTCTCACTCTCACTGTCCTTCTCTCTTTAAAAAAAAGAAAGTAGGAGATAGTAAGATAGAATGAAAATATTCTAAAGTTGTAAAAGTGCTGCAAATTAGGAGGGTTCTTCAAAACTAGTCTTTGTACTATAGTGCAAACTGGGTTTTAGTATCTAGTTCCTTCTACATCACT
Organism: Aplodontia rufa; assembly: GCA_004027875.1. Lineage (NCBI taxonomy): Eukaryota > Metazoa > Chordata > Mammalia > Rodentia > Aplodontiidae > Aplodontia > Aplodontia rufa. The sequence goes on from PVKS010002161.1 coordinate 93,332, forward strand.
TTCATTTCAACAGTTTATTTTGTTTAAATGGGCTCATTTTTCCCCTATGATATTTATATCATGGTCATCCAGAGGCAGAGAACTAATACAGTATATAAAGATATACAGAAAGGGGTTTATTATGAGGGATTGGTGTATGAAATTACACAAGCACGTAAGTTCCTGATCTGCCATCTTCAAGACAGAGCCCAGGAAACCTGTGGTGTAGTTTCAGACCAAATAAAAATGCCAGAGAATAAGGAAAACCAATGATATAATTTCCAGACCAAGTCCTAAGGCCCAAGAACCAGGAGATTTGCAGACTGGAGGCAAGAGAGGATGGAAGTCCCAGTTTAAACAGAGAGATGGAATTCACCTTTTCTCCACCTTTTTGTTCTATTGGTTTCCTCAGTGGATGGATGAGACTTGATTACATTGGTAGGGAAGTTCTTTGGGATTTACTAACTTAAATATGAATCTCTTCCAGTTTTACCCTCCAGACACACTAAGAAATAGTTATATTAGCTATCTGAGCATCACTTAACCTAGTCAAATTAACACATTAAAAACTAACCATCACAAAATTCAACTCATTTTAAATTTGCAGTAAAAAGAGAAATCAGATTAACTGTGTACATTTAACTTATTGTCAGTTGACCTTTCATCTCTACTGCTTACTAGCTATGTTACAATGAGCACATTTGTAAAACTCTGTACCTCAATTCATTGCTCCAGAAAATGGTGAATAACAAGAATGTTCTCTACATCATAGATCTATTTTGAGGATTAAATAAAATTGTCATTCTCATTAAAGCTATCATTATAAGGGCTCAGGACATTACATGGTATATAATACATAATTAGCATATATTGTCTATAATTATTACTGTTAAATCATCATTATTATAATTATCATCATTCTCTCACAAAAGGATTTCAAGGCTCTTATTACAAAACTCTTTCCCTTGTTTCCAACATACCAATTATTTCAATCAAGAAAACTGATAGCCTCGTGTAAAGAGAGTGACCTTTATTGTCATTGAGATTCATTTTATTACTAGCTATATAAATTTTGCACAATTCTTTTAATTTTTTTAACTTTGATTTTTCTCTATTTGTACAATAGGATAGATATTCTTAATCTCTTCACAGAGCTGGGAAAACTCAAATTCAGGGATACTATGGGCACTAAATAAGATCATATATATATATATAAGGCCCTGGAACATGTTGGTACCAGTTATTTTTTAGTTATTATTCCCTTTTATGAAAATCCTGATACTACAATGATGTGCTTCTGCAAGCCAGGGAGTCAAAACCAAGACTGATATAAAGTTTCTCCCAGCAATATGACTTTAAAAAAAGAATATTAAATTTGGAAAGTCCCAGGATAAGTATAGTTGCTGCCCCCATGATAGCATCCTTTGCCATGGAAAGCCATGGAAAGCTCCCACATTGGGATAAGAACCCAATGCTAAATTTACCCAGGTCTCCAAAGCCAGGAGTTAATGGCCATTTCTTGCCTGGATCTTTTTAATAGGGTATTTGCCTGACAGATACGCGTCCTCATCCTTATCTCTAGCCTTCACACCACTAATCATAGCCTTAGGCAATAACACATAACACAACCTGGAAATAATCCTAGGATTTCCACCTCTTGCTATAGCATACAGGATTTCTACCTGTGACTATCAGGTTATTTCTGACAAATACAATATAAAAAAAAAAGTTTAAAATTTTGTAACCAAAGCTCCAAAGCAACAGAGCAAAAGTTCAGCTGGTAATATGATGATTCCTAAGATTTCAAGTACCAAGAGGTTGCCACACTGAACCAGGGTTAGCTGTGCACGGCTGGTTTCCCATGGTTAGTTTGTACAGCCACTCCTGGCAGTATTGGAAAATCATTTCATACTTCCTTGAGAAGTCTTTTTCTTTAAAACCACATCCAACCTGCCTAGGTATCCATCAGTAAATGAACTGATAAAGAAAATGTGGTATATATACACAATGGAGCTTTATTCAGCCATAAAGAAAAATGAAATTACGTCATTTGCAGAAAAATGTCAGAACTAGAAACTATTATGTTCTACAAAATTGATAAGACTTAGGTTAAGGGTCATATGTTTTTTCTCATATGCAGAAAGGAAAAGAAAGATGGGCTTGGATCCTAAAAATCAAAGGGAGAGAAGTAGAGGAAATGCACCAAGAGGTGGGAGGTGGGGAGGGATGGGGGACATTCTAGGGAGTGATATTTGTTGTGCATTCTATGCATGTATGAATATGTAACAACAAATCCCATCATGTACCACTATAATGCACCAATAAAAAAATGTGTGTGTGTGGGGGGGAAGAAACCAAATAAAAAGAGATGTATACATAAAAATAAAATAAAACTACATCCCATTTGTAGTTTTCACTTTAGAAGATACTTGAGATACATTTTGAAGAATACTAAAAATCCCCATCAACAGGATTTTGTATTTTCTGTGATAGTGAGTGCTGAAGTGCAAAAACAGCCTCAGCATGGATTACATTGAATTACTTTAAATAGTTCATTGGTGGCCAGACTTCATATTCTTCATGAGAAGGTGGGTGAATTTCATGAAGAAGAACTACAGTCACTTCTACCAAGACACAAAGATAATAATTAGCAATTTGAATTATGGTCTTTTAATTTAGATAGTAGTTAGTATTTTAACTATTGCCATTTTTCAGATTTCTAAAAGCAAAATATTCTTTTTAAAAATACCTACTACCAAAATTGATGGTGAACTTGCCAGTGATAAGTAATGAAAAAATAGAACGCTTCTTGCTTTAATTGTCCTGTATTAAACATTCCATACAAATCAAAATAAAGATGTGAATATAGGTTTTGAGAATCTACTGTTTTATGCTAACCATATTCTTCCCTTTTTTGAATTGAGTAAATGAATCTGATCATGGGATAGAAGATTAAATGTACCAAAATAAATAAAGAACCAGTGTAGCGATTGCCTGAATCCTTTTCCGTGCTGACACACCAAGGGGCTGGTTTGCTCTGTCATTGTCTTGGACTCAGGTTCTACTAGAGCAGGTCAGAGTACCTCTACTCAGGCATGGTCTGGGCCACATGCATCACATTTCCTATGACTGACCGCATCAAAACCAAAAGGCAGGCTGGAGCCCCAGAATAACAGCACCAGATTTTAAAACCTGATAAATTGATTCTCATGTGGAATAATTTGAGCAGTTTTAGGTGAATCATAGAACAAATAAAAACAACTATTATTAGGAAATAATTGCATACTTTTCCTTATTTGCTAGTTAAGCTCATTGCTGCTCACGGATTTCATAACTTCAGCACATTTGGGGCTGAAAGAGTAGAAGTAAAAGGAGAAGGAAAGAAAGAGGAAAGGAAAAATCAACAGAGAAAATAATTTTTGCATAGCCCACTCCAATGGAAGCTTCTTTCAACACCATGAGAAGGGTGTAGAGAGATTGCACAAATGACCATGAAACAGTCTTTAGGGCAAACACATTTTAGGGAGAACTTCTCCAGATTAGCAATATGAATAATCTCCCCTATGATCATAACAATTGATAGACCAAGGGGTCAGAAGATGTACATCTATGGAATAATTTTATTCCCTTTGATTTAAGCAAATGCCAATTAAAATCCCAGGACACATTTGTTTGATGGTTCATGGGGCTGAAATGAAAATAAAGAATTGACTTCTGTACTACAACAAATTTCTGATTTAAAAATTTTGCAAAATTCTTTGCCATGTAATTAATTCATTGGCTGCTGAGAGGCATCAAATGATGGGGTGATGCAGGTTGTCTCGGTGGTGTTAAATTATACATTTGACTAAAGCTAAGGTAAACTAATCCCACGGAGTTTGTTAAAATATTTACATCGCTGATTAGTGTAATGGGGACAGTAGATTCTGCATAAGATAGCTTCGAAAAGCAGGAAAAACAACTGAATCCTTTGATAAATGAAGACCAACATAGGCCTTTGTAGAGAAGTTAGAAAATCTTTTCAGAGTCACAGTTTTTCCCACCTACATCTATCAAGAACATAGTTTTTGCATCTTGAGTTTGCTGTCTGGTGATTGTAAGAATATGCAGAGGCATGCTTCAGGCAGAGTAAACCAGCAAACAATTTTAGGGCCTCACTGAAAGGTCTTTCCGCATTGTTGGGGCACAAAGAGTCCAGATCAGTCATAGGTTGGAGGGATGGGTACTGAAAACTACGGCATCTTGTGGCACCAAAAAGCTGGTTCCAAAATCGATATTTATATTCTACAGAGCTGAGAAATACCCCTCATCCTCAAGAAAGTAATGGGACCACACTAGCCCTTTTCATATACAGCTGTCCTTCTGATCTTTTTTGATTATGACTGTTAAGGTACAATTGTTGTTTAATGCATTCATCTGTAAAAGAAAACAAACATTAATCACTGACTCTGTGCCATACGCCTACCAAGTTCTTTGCATACATCGTTTAATTTCATGTTCGTAAGAACACTAATGGACAGAAATTTCCACTGCCAGTTAACAAGTGGGTAAACCAAGGTGAGGAAAAGTTAAGTAACTAATTCAAGGCAGTGTCAGTTGTGAATTATGCCCCAGGCAGTGAGTAGTAACTTATATGCAGTATTTTAGTATGGTATGTGATAAAGACTGGTCTTATAATGAAAGTTGCCTAAAATAGTACATTATAATGGCATTGCTTTGTCTTTTAGATACTTTTTTTTAAAAATGGACAATTATTCAGATAAGAAATGGAGGATGCTGGTGTGCCAGATTGGTTGATTTCTTTTTAAAAAGAAATCAATTTCTTTTTAAAAAGTGGGAAAATACATATAACTTAAATTTATTATCTTAATGATTTTTAAATTTATACTTCAATTTTACTAAATACATTCGTATCATTATCCTCCATCCAAATAACTCTTTTCTTCTGGATAAACTGAAATTCTGTACCCATGAGAAAGTAATTTCCATTCTATTTTTCACCCCAGCCCCTGACAAGACCATTCTATTTTCTGTGTCTGTGAATTTCTCTACTCCACATATCTTATGTGAGTGGAATCCTACTTGTCCTTGTGCGACTGGCTTACCTCATTTAGCATAATGTCCTCAAGGCTCATCCATGTTGTAGCATATATTAGAACTCCCTTCCTCTTTAAAGTCGACATTCATTATATGTTTGCATTCAGAATCAGAAGCAAGATCCACGTTTTGATTACGCATTCACCCACCCATGGACACTTGGGTGGCTTCCGCCTTTTGGCTATTGTGAATAATGCTGCTAAGAACCTGGACGTACCAGTATTTCTTCTAGCTCCTGTTTTCAATTCTTTTGGGTATGTACAGAGGAGTGGAATTGTCTGATCCAATGGTAATTCTATTTTTAACTTTCTGAGGAGCAACTCTACTATTTTCCATAGTGCTACACAAATTTACATTCCCAGCAACAGTGTACAAGGATTTCAATTTCTCCATATCCTCACCAAAACATTATTTTTAATTTTATTTTTGTAGCAGCCATTCTCATGCTTAATCCTTACAACATCTCTGTCAAGTCGGAATTATTATCGCCATGTTATACAGGAGAGAACTGAGAAATGCATTATGTAAGAATTAGATGATTTCAATCCAGGTCTTATGGCTCCAAATGCTGGATTGTCCATTAGAGGTCAGTAACAGTTAGGAAAGATATTAAATGAGGAAGCTATTATTACTGTTTAAAAATTATTAATTGGTGTAGAGCAGACCTTGAGAGAATACAGGGCATGGGCATGGCACTGCTGAATTTTGATGGTAGTGTTTAGAGTAAAAAGAGATTGGAATGTGAGTGTCAGCAATAAAGCTAAGTTCAAGTGAAGGATCCTTGGATCTGGATGTTTGAAAGATTTCAAAAGAGAAGAAATAAAAATGCAGGTCAATTAGACACAAATATAATCTATTTCATTATTTTGCTGACAGTGACTTTTGCCTTCTTAGGAATTTGCTCATCATTCACTTAGATACACTGTGTGCTGCAATTTGTATTTGAAATGTGCCCCCATAGGCCCCAGGTTAAAGGTTTAGTCCCCCACCCAAAACCCCATTGGGAAGTGATGGAACCTGATGAAGGCGGGGCCTAGTTAGAAGAAGTTAGGTCACTGTGGTGTGCCCTTGAAGAGGATATTGGGACCCCAACACCTCCTTTCTTTCTCCTTTGCTTTCTGGATGCCACAGGTGGGCAGCTGAGCTTCACCAAGCCCTCCCCAGCACAATATTCTGCCTCTCCACAGGTCCAGTAGCAAGGGAGCCAAGTGACAAGGGAATGAAGCCTCCAAAACCATGACCCAAAATAAACCCTGTTCTTTTTAAAGTTGATTTATATCAGGTATTTGTTACAGTGACAGAAAGCTGATATGGCACTAGACAAGACTGCTTCTTTTCTTCTCAGTTTTATACATGAAAAATGGAGAACTCTGTCTTCTTTCCAGGAGAAATTTGCAAAATTTTTAAACTTATGAAGCAAAAATGCTTTCTATATTTTATTTTCTTAATTTAACTCTGAAAATGACAGCTTTTAAATAAATATAGACAACCATTTAGTAATTATAATTTAGAAGGGACTAGTAATATATCCAATTCAGAATTGAAACTGACTTAGAAACATACTTAAACTGAAAAAAAACAAGAAAGAGTGTAGAAATAAATTTTTAAATGATCTAATATAATAAAAAATATTTTCATTTCAGTTCAAAGCATTTCTTAGCTGACAGTGAAAGAGTTAAAGATGCACCATCTCAAAATAGGCCAAATGGTGTATTGATTATTTCAAACTGAAATAACTTGAGAAACTATAACTTCAGGAAGGGAAATTGGGCTCTTTTACTACATAGATAAAGTTATAAAGATTCTTTTGGAAGGTGTGCCTTTCTCATACCAAGGCTTAGAAATAAAGTTGATAACCAAAGACTGGTAATTAGATCCGAAATGAACTTGAACAAGCAAACTTATTGAAGTAACCCTTATTTTCCACTAGTTTTTAACACCTTGTTAAGTCTGTTTTTCATTGCTGTGACCTAAATACCTGAAAATAACAACTTAGATGAGGAAAAGTTTATTTGGGGCTCACAGTTTTAGAAACTCAGTCCATGAGTGATCAACTCCATTGCTCTGGGCCTGAAGTGAGGCAGAACATCACAGCAGGAGGAGGAGGAGAGTTGCTCATTTCATGATAATCAGAAAGCAAAGAGAGGGGTGCAAAGGACAAAACATAAACCCCAAAAGTAGCCCCCAATGACCTACTTCCTCCAGCCACACTCTCCCTGTCTAGTTACCACATCGTTAGTGCATTTACATTATTAATCCAGCAAAGGAACGAATCCACTGATTAGTTCACAATACTTATAATCTAATCATCTCGCCTCCGAACATTGCTATACTATCCCCTGAGCTTTTGGGGGATACCTCATATTTAAAGTGTAAGAACTAAGAAAGAACTCCCAGTCTTGTGTTCTTTTCTAGAAGTGGCCAAAGCTTCCTGAAACATAAGCTGATTAGTTTTAACATAGTGTTTTGTCCTAGGGAGTTTGGCTTTGATCACAGAAATGGTTGTCCTTAACCCAAACCACAGGCCACACAGAGTCAGAACAAATGTAGCAGCAAGAGTGAGGCTGACTCAGAATCACAGCCACCTGACTCTCATGATTGAGCTGTGATCCCCAGGTTTCCTTTTGTGTGAATTAGGAAAACATTACAGTGAGAAATTTTCTGGCTTCCCTGTAGGGTGAACTGAATAACAAAATACCAAATAAAAACACACAAAAATAACAAATAGAAAATGCAAGACTGCACAGCTGAATCTATTATTGTTCCCACTGGAGAATGGGAACAGTGACCCATGTGTTGCTGCATCCATACATTCGTGGAGAAGGTATTGCAGATCTTGGCCATCCAACGTGAGTGCTCAAGTATATTGACACTGAGGTGGAATAAACGCTTGTCCAGGGTGGCTTATTATTTCGTCCATGTCTGCTATTATGCGCTACCTTCCTGATTCTTAAACAATTTGCACATTTAACATCTAATCATCTGAGTCTTTCTGGAAGTAAAACTAAGAATCTGTCACATTTGGTACATTGATCCAGGACTTTGCAGCCCATTTTTATTTTTTTATTAAGGGGCTGAGTTATTGTGTAATCATAATGCACATAAAGTAACAATATGATACGCATGCTATTGCACCAGAATTATCCCCACATCCCAGTCTCGATTCTTCTATATTTCACCCCTACAAGCTATATAAATGCTTAGATTGTGAATTTCCAGAATTAAATGATTGCATAAGTATTATTTGGGTTCTCAGGGGGATAAAAAGTATGCTACAATGTTGATTGTCTCCCTAGATCCATCCCTATCCTCCTGCCCTGTCCCCTCCTCTCTCCCTCTGCTTATCACACCCCCACATATCTATGGTTCCCCTAGATTACGCGTTACTACGCTTTTGCTGGGTCTAATACATGGGTTTGGCAACCTTTCACCCAAGCCTGGGTTTTGCTCTAGCCTGCACAAATGAGGAAAACATTTTTCTTTGAGAATGAGCACATAACACTTTAGCTAATGACTTGATTGAGGAAATATCACCAGGTAAGTTATAAGAGTAAATCAATTTTCAAATATAATTACAAGCTACTATTTTACTATAAAATTAATATCACATGTTCAGACACTTTTAAATTTTCAAAATTATTATTCTACCACATTAGTCTATATTTATATACAAATAACCAAGTGTTGGGGGAGGGGGAAGGGAGAGGTGAGGGGGATGGGGAAGGAGGGAAGATAGGGAAGGATCTAGGGAGACAATAAACAATGTAGCATATGCTTTACCCTCCTGAGAAGTCAAAAAATATGTATGTAATCATTTAATTCTGGAAAATTCATATATATATATATATATATATATATATACACACACACATTTTTATCTGTTATGGGGCATAATATGGAAGTATCAAGAGACTGGTGTATGGGTGATGTGGGGGTAACTACGGTTAGGATCAAATGAATATCATATTACTCTATAAGGATTTATGATTGTACAATAATTCAATTCCTTAATTAAAAAGTTTAAAAAGACAAATAACCAAAGTGATTAATTTCCCAACTACTCTGAAGAAATAAGAATCTTTCTATGTCTCAATTCTGCTATTTATTATGAAGTAAGTTTTCAAAATGTTTTATAAGGACCCTGTCCATATATTAGCTTACCAAATGGGAACTTGAATTTTTAAATGAGAGGTACATCGTTATTATCATCAAAAAGGCTTTTGTCTGAAAGCAGAAGTGCTCATTAATTATTGTCTAAATTTTTCATTGACATAGTTATTAATTAGGTTTTGCTTATTAATTAGAGCACTTAGATTTTCTTTCAGGTGGAGGGTATAACAATTTGATCTACAATAATTGCTGGGTTCTTATCAATGTGACATTAAATTTTACATAATAAAAGATACACCCTGAGGAGGAGATATGTCTGTGCCTCTTCTACATCTTTAAGTGAAAACTTTCCTCTATGTTTTCCCCCAATGACTTTGCAATCTTTTAGTTCTGAGATATTACAGATCTTCATTTATGCCCCACTATAGAGAATTCAGTGACGTTATTGATACACTTGGTCTTAAGTTGATTTTACACAGCAGACCCTGTCTTTGACAACTGTAATTATATAATAATTTTTAATGCCTAAAACAAATTATTCCTTTTCATGGATTTCAGATATTTAGGAAGCACCCATTTACCTGTTGTACAGTCTTCACCAAGTTCAGAAGAAATCCCCCAGGGACAATAGATTTGTTTCTCAGTAGCAAGTTTGAATCCCTGTAATAAGATGTTGTTGACCTTAATAGTTTAAGTGCATATATCCATGGACATTCCTGTAGGTAGGTTCAGACCATAAATTGTCTCTCATTTGCAGAGCAGTGGTTCTAATATCAGTTCTGCTTTCACCTTTGCTCTGCTGTTTGGGTCTGCCTGATACACATACCTCCGGTTCCCAGAGGTCCTTTCCCCCTCCTTTGCTGGCCAGAGTGTCAGGTTTTCTCTCCTTTCTCTTTTCTCTGGGTTTTAAATGTCAGAGTTGCTTCAAAGCAGTTCCCCAACTGGGGCTGGCCTAAGGCAGGGATGGGAGAGAGAAGAGGAGAGGAGAGGAGAAAAAAAAAAAATGGAAAAACTCAGGGATGCCCTCCATACCTACTGGCATGCAAGGGCCTCTCTTCAGGGCCTGTGGCTAGATGAGGGGCTTCGCCTTCATTATTTTGTGGCACGGTTTTGTGTCTTAATTCAAAGCTGGTATACAAAGGATGGGACAACAAGGAAGAAAACAACCCCTCTACTGATCACTTTTCAAGATTTACGTTCGGTTCTCCAATAAGTTGATCTACTCCATCGTGGCTGATGCCAGAAGTTCAGGATCTTTAACACAATCAGAGACGGACCAAAAGGAGAAGGTTTAGCCAAGGCTCAGCTGCGCAACCCAACCCAAGTGCACTGGTGATAACATTAAAATTAGAAAAACCACATGAAAAAGAATGAAGATGATACTGGAACCAGAGCCGTGTACAATCAATCTGCTCAGTTCCATCTTGGAGGAAGGTCTGAGGAGGAATTTGAGACAGATTTATGAAATTCATGAAGACCTAGGTCACAGGGGAAAGATTTTGAGGGAGTTTCTGGAAACGGCTGTCATGTAGCCACTTTCAGTGGCCTTTGAATTTAGTCAGAGTAGGCATCAAATCAGGTTCATGCAAATCCATACCTTGTTCTACACGTCAGCATTGCTGCGGGAAGGACTGCTGAATGGGAAAAGTGGAAATCCACCTTGTACTGCCTGGGGTGAATTTGCCTTGGATACCAGTCCCAGAAAATCTGTGGCTTTATCTGCTTTCTGTCCCCAGGGCTGAGCCATCCACAGAGGTTATTGGAGCAGAGGCTTGTTAGCAATTACAATCTATGTTTTATTATCTATAAAATAAGCTATTTTTATCATTTTATTTTTATATTTTAAGATAGTCTCAATTACAGTTTTTATTAGCTAATAGCAGAGATACAAACCAGGAATAGCTTGTTCAACCATTGCTCCAGGCCTCTTCTCAGTGAATACCTTGGGCAAAAGAACACTGATCCTCTGTATTCTACATGCCTTCTATAACCTCAAGTGCTTACATTTACATCTTACTATAACTTATAGCTTTGATCATCGAAAGGAAGTTAAGCAATCTGTGTTTGGAAACATGACTACATTGTTTGGCATGTTTTGAAACTGTGCCACACTGCCCAACTTAAATTCCTTCAGTACTCAGGAAGATTTGCTTTTATAAAGCCTCTACCACCAGTCTGTCTTTTCTGTCAAGATCTAGCCATGGCCTTTGACCTCTAGCTATTGCCTGGACATCTATCTTGTATTTGGACTGGACATCTAACTCAGAACCTGGCTGTGCAGGCTTCTGGGTAACAAACAGAAGTCATCTCTTACATGGCTGTGGCCCCTCTGCTTGGAAAAATCGCATGGACACAATCACAACAGGGAGCCGCCTTTACAACAGGGGCAGCCATGGCACAACAGATCACAATGGAAAGACTTGGCAACTGGGTGTGATGTGATTCTTGCCTCATAGAAAACAGCAGAGGAGATTATGTGGGCAAGGATATGGAAAATATTCAATCCAAATGAATAATCGACATAGGCCACTGAAAATTCAATAAACTTGCACAACTTTTTTGAGGCATTTTTGTGTGTGTGCAAATTGTACCCACGCCCACTCTCACACAGTGATTCCTTCTTGTAGTGCCATTGCAACAAGAATCACAAGCATGAAAAGGAGAATTAAAAATGAGGAAGGTGAATTTAGCAGAATAAAAGCAGAATTGAAATGTAGATAATTCAACTGAATGAGAAGGAATTTTTTACCCTGTCTGTTACATTGGGCTTTTGTTTGTTTCTTTCTTTCTTTTGGGGGGATACCAGGGATTGAACCCAGGGGTACATCATATCCTCAGCCCTTTTTTATTTTATTTTGAAATAGTGTCTTGCTAAGTTGTTCAGGGCTTCACTAAGTTATTGAGGCTGGCTTTGAACGTGCAATCCTCCCATCTCAGCCTCCCATGTCACTGGAACTACAGGTGTGGGCCACCATACCCAGCTCTTATATTGTTTTGAGCTACCAGTTTGTTATTTACACTTATGTAGAGCCCTGTTCACGGTATATCTGGGTATGGATTTTCAATATGAAAAGTGGGTATTCTTCAAGGTACATAGGCATGGAGACTCTTCTCCTGGAACTTTGTCAGGTTTGAGTTTTCTTATGTCTTCCAGCTCCACCTTAGAGCTCCTGTTTAACTTTGATTCCATGTAGGACTTAATATTCATAGTTAGTGCCCTGCAGAGAAAACAGACCCTAAAATAATACAGATGGTAACTGCCTCTACCAGATCACATGTGGGTCTCAGTGGGAAGAAGTCACAAAGATAACTGAAGGGATATTGCTTTACATCAATAGAAGAATTAACTCTTTTCTGCCTGTCCTCTTGTTTTCCACTATTCATATCTTTATGAAAACTTAGTTTGCATATCCTTTCCCATATAAAAAATTGCCAAAAAATTAACAAAACCCCCACTACACTTGAGCTCTAACCTCTTGTTTTAATAACAAGCAGCACTTCAGATTGACATTCAAGTAAAGAGCAGAGATCTAGAAAGTAACATTTATTACAAGGAAGCTTTCATTTTGCAAGCCATTTCTGACCAACAGATGATCCAGAGTAACATTTTTGCAGGGTTTGGTTTGAAGACAAACCTATTGATTGATTTATTTATTTAGTTAGTTATTTTTGGTGGTGGTGGTGGTGGTGGGTATCTAACCCAGGGCTTCATGCATATGAGGCAAGCACTCTACCACTGAATCACATCCCTAGCCCAAGACAGACTCTTGAATAACTCTATGTGAGATTATTCTCTGCTGAGTCCAAAATAAAATGTCCTCATCCATATATTTTTATTTAATCCATTTCCACCTGAAATCAGGCATAAAACCACTCAGGAATTTTCAACTTTAATTCAGTCTCTGAGACTGTTGTCACCATAAAAACTCTCAAACTCCTCCCAACCTCAATGTGCATGGAGGGACGGCAGGAACCCATCGGAGAAGAGCAACCCAGATTTTCCAAGGCTGGTTCGGTTGACAGGCATCTACTGGCTTGGAGCATTCAAGTGACAGAACTGGGATGTATCTTGGCTACTCTTGGGCAAAGTAACACAACAGCATCGTCTGCGATAATGATAATGCAGAAGCTGGACATCCTAAATTAGATCCGACAACAGGAATAAAAACAACATAGAATATTTAGAGGAAGAGACAGCTAGTATTTTCAGCTTCTCCCTGAAAGAGCACTGCATTTTCTTTACTTTCTTTTTGTATCTCATTCTCTGCATGTGTGTGAAGGTGGCTTCAGGTGAGGGGCTGGAGGCAGGCAGCCCCTGGCATACCCTCAAGCTGCTGTTCAGGTCTCCGGGCAGTTTGAAGAGTTGGCAGGAGAGCCTACCAGCAGATTCTCTGCGTGAAGAACTGAGGAGTGTACTAGGGGAGAGCTTTCCCCAAGGGAAAAAGGAGTCGTGATAAGCTTGACCCAGAAACAAAGCCTTAGTCATCAGAGGAAAGTACACAGCAGAGCGTGTCACTCAAATTCATTCCTGAATCTTGACTGAATCCAAGGGCAGGAGAGGAAAATGGAAGGGAAGCAACTAAATAGCTGTCACAGCAGGAGCTGAGTGTTTTCAACTGGGCAGGCCAGATTTCAAGCTCTATGCCTGTTCTCCAATGGATTAGGACACAATCCTGGATGCTAGGAGTTCTTCGACGTCTGCGGTGGTCCAGGTGTGGAATGACAGCTACATGGTGGTGCCAAGAGGCATCAGAAGGCTTCAGAAATATTGGTTATCAGAGCACCTGAGGAAGTCAGGATGGAGCCTCTAAGTGTCACTTGAAGGGCTCCTTGGAACTGTCACTTAGAGTGATGTTCTTTACAATGGAACAAAATGTATTTATATATTTATTTACTGAAATATATATGTGTATTTAAATAGTTCCCTTAGTCAAATATTTTTGATACATTATAGTCAAACGCTTTATATCTGGGAAGCACCAGGTTGTTCAATAGGATCTATTTCCTAGATCTTATTTCTGGACGGGGACAAAATCAACTTGATTACTCTCCAGTGAGTAACTCAGGCCCTCCATGCTAACAGGCAGCTCTTGCAGCTCTTGTGTAATCCAGTCCACCTACTCTTTCATGGAAGGCTAGGTTAGTGAAATAGCTTGGCGATGGCTTCCCAGGGCTTGGGGCTCAGGGGCTCCTATAGGACAAAGAGTCAGTATAACCATACCATAAAAATAAAAGAAGCTATGTATAAAAGAGCAATGTTGTGTCTGGAGCAAACACTCTAAAACCATATCATCAATTCAAGGTACCCAGTGAGCAGAGTGAAGAATTGACAACCTAGTGCCCTCCTGTAGATGCCTCTGCCTCACCTTTTTAGGTGTGCTCAGGGGAATTTAAAGATCACGAAACAAACCCAATAGATTTTATGATTACATATGGTGTAAATTTCCGGGGACTAACATAACAAAGTACCATAGATTGGATGTTTTTTAACAACGGAATTTTATTTTCCCACAGTTTTGGAGTCTGAAAGTCCAAGGTCAAGGTGTTGGGTAGGTTAGTTTCTTCTGCAATCTCTCTCCTCGGCTTGTAAATGGTTGTCTTCTCCTCATGTTTTCATGTGAGCTTCCCTTTGTGTCTGTACATCACCTAATCTCTTCTTGTAGAGACACCAGTATGTGGATTAAGGGCTTCTTAGATGACTCCATTTCAACTTAACTACCTCTTTAAAGACCTTGTCTCCAAATACAGTCACACTTTGAGGAACAAGGGGTTGTATGAATACATGAATTTGGTGGGCGAGGGGCACATAATTCAGCCCATAATTCATATTTTTCAAATAATTACACCAAAGCATATACTTCTACTTAATCTGCTATGAATTAACTAGTAAGGGACTGGCCCCTGTTATATTTTTCTTGGCCCTGGAAAGACACCATGGAGTTGGAAAGGAGATGGCTGATAGCTCAGGTTTGGGCATAGATCAACAGGAGTCTGTGCCATCATCATTCCCTAACCTGCCATCAGATGCTCCCTATTACAGAGAGAGAGAGATGTCCAGTGTATTTTATTTATCTACAATTTACCCAGAGGAATTCTTTCAAGTCAAGAAAAGGGAGAGTAGTGAGAAAAGTGTCATTAAGTTAGTTCAGTTGTTGTCTTAAGGATGTGCTCTCCCCTTCTTGACATTGAGATTTGAGTGTGGGAAGTTTATGGGGAGTGCTCTCGAGATCAATAACTGTGCAGAAGTAAAGAGAGTAGGATTGGGCAGAGGGAGGATCTGAACTCAGGGCAGTCAATGTAATTCCAAAGAAGGCCTTGGCTCTCCCACAAGCTCCTCCAGAGCTGGAACATCTCCTCAATGTTGTCCAACCCCACCTATTAAGCAGGAGAGTTGGATCTCCCTCCTCCATGCCCAGGTCCAATGGTTGGATGAGGAGCAGCCTCTGGGCTGAGTTATGACCTTAACAATATCCTAACTGCTGGGAAATGAATGAAGGCCTCAGACCCAGAGGAAAGGAGGGAGGGGGTTTGTCCTAGTAACAAAGCACAAAATTCATTGCAATCACCTTTACGTATTGGTCAAATCAATCCCCCAATAATCAGTTGGGGCCCCATAAAAAGATGAAAAGTCCTAAAATGGCAAATGCCCACTTGAAAATAAATTAATCTTAGCCTCTGACCAAAGTTGGGTGAATCCTTTGAAACATGTGATTGCAATACTAGTTTCAAACCAATATATCCTCTAAAATTGGAAAGAGATTTTTTTTTTATAAAATGACTCATGTGCTCCAATGGCCCTGAAAGTGCCAATTAACTGCAAAGAACAGCGTTCTTGAATTTATATTTATATCTTTGACATGACCTCCTTCTAGATAATAAACATTTTGAAACAGTGGGTTCACATAAAGACATGTGTTTCTGACCTTTAAGTATGCCTATAAATGTGTGAAAAATATGTTATCTCACCTTTCTTCCTCTTTGACCTTTCAATAAAGAATGAAAATAAATGATTATACCTTGAAGATATTTTATCCATGGAAATTGACAAGATTAAATTATTCAATTCCCCCTGTTATTTAAAAAAGATCTATTGAACAACTGTATGCCCAACATGAGGTATAATGCTGAACATCAAAAGTGCAAAACTTAAAAAGAAAAATATGGTCCTAGCCTTCAAGTAATTACAAACTTAGGAAGAAGCAGTTGAGAAAAAAAAGTAAAATCAAATTACATGAAATAGTTAGAAATTATTTTATGTGTCATTAAGAAAATAGAGTGTTGACTTAGAAAACAGTTGAGATGAGGCGGTAGGCGCTGTAGTTGGAGTACTGGGAAGGTCTTTCTGAAGAAGTGGTCTTAAAGTTCTGGCTTGAAGGTTGTTAGGGAGGAACTAGATAGTTATACGAAAGTGGAAGCATGTCCTAGGCAGAGAGAACAATATGTATAAAAGTTGTGAAGTGGAAAAGAGCTTAGCTTCTTCAAGGAATGGAAATGTGGTAAGTAAGGGAGTGAGAGGAAGACATGTTGAGATTTTTGGGGTCAGATCATGGAAGGTCTTAGAGGTCCTAACAAGGGAGGTTGCATGTTTTTTGAAGTATAATGAGAAGTCACTGAAAGTTTTCAGATGAGAAGAAAGAGATAATCTAATTTACATTTTAGGAAGATGATTCTGGTTTTATGTGGACAATGGACTAGTGTGGATTGGTTCCAAGAGAAAGCAAGGAAAAAATTTAAGAAGCTATTATCAATCTACAGGTAGGGATTATGGTGGAATTAGAATAACTGGAGTTATATAGAGGTCAGTGAACAAGAAAAAGGGATCTATAAAGAGTGACTCTGATTTTGTTACCATAGCCTTACAGTATAATTTCAGGTCAGGTATTATGACAATTGAAATTGTATCCTTATCTCTCACCCTGCACAAAAATCAAATAGAAATGGACCAAACAATTAGAAATTAAACCAGCAACTATACAATTGCTAGAAGAAAAAATAGGATCAACACTCCACGACATTGATGTAGGCACCTCCTTCCTTAACAATACTCCCATAGTGCAAGAATTAAAGCCAAGAATAAATGAGTGGGACACCAATAAACTGAAAAGCTTCTGTACACCTGAAGAACTAGTCAAGAGTGTCAAGAGAGAACCTACAGTATGGGAGAAAATCTTTGCCTGCTATACCTCCAAAAGGGGAATAATATCCAGAATATACAAAGAACTTAAAAACTGAACATCAAAACCACAAATAATCCAATCAGTAAATGGGCTAGGGAAATAAACAGAAACTTCTCAATGGAGGAAGTACAAAAAGCCAACAAATATATGAGAAAATGCTCTACATCACTAGCAATCAGAGAATGCAAATCAAAACTTCACTAAGATTCCACCTCACTCCAGTCAGGGTGCCAAAAATGAAGAATATGAACAATAACAGATGCTGGAGGGGCTGTCAGAAGAAAGGAACACTGTCACGCTGTTGGTGGGATGGCAAACTTGTACAGCCCACTCTGGAAAGTAGTGTGGAGACTCCTCAAAAACCTAGGGTTGGAACCACCTTATGATCCAGTTATCCCACTCCTGGGTATTTTCCCAAAAGAGCAAGAATCAGCATATTATAGAGCTACAGAGACACAGCTACATCAATGTTTACAGGAGCTCAATTTACAATAGCTAAACTATGGAATCAACCCAGATACCTCTCGCTGGATGAGTGGATTCAAAAATTGTGGTATATATATATATATATATATATATATATATATATATATATACTCATACACACACACACAATGAAATTCTACTCTGCTATTAGAGAGAACAATATCATGGCATTTACAGTCAAATGGATGGAGATGGAAAAAATATGCTGAGTGAAGTATCTTTTCTCTCATATGTGGAAGCTACAGTAAAATCTAAGACAGCATGAAAGTTAGCTAAGCTTAAATAATAATCTCAACATAGGTGCAATTTCATATAAGGAGGGGGAACCATAACTATGAAAGTGGGGTGTGAAGGGAGGGGGACAGGGAGGAGAGGGAGGGATTAGGGGGTTATCAATGCAACTGGAAACTCTCAACTCCTGTGAGAAGGCTAACTATACACAGACAGGCAGAGAAACTCAGAAATGTCAAAATTAATACACATGTATATGCTTATTTTTATCTACAACATGGAGGTAATGTAGGGGAGACATGGGAGCGGGGAGTGGACAAAGTGGGGAGATACTGGACTAGATAGGATTGCCTTAACATACTTTGTCAATTTCCACGTATGCATGAATATGTAACGATTCCCTCCAAAATTTAAGACTATGTTGAACAAATTTTTTTTAAAAAGTGTCTTTTGTGACTGGGTGGATTGTATACCATTTACCAAGATGGGGAACACTGCAGGTAAAACACAAAGTTCAAGCCCCAGAGATGTGGGAGTGAATCAAGCCTGTACTTTCTGATTTTCTTTCACCTTCATTAGCATGCTTATGCACCCTTTCATAGCAGGTACCTATTAATTACATGTAACACAACAAATGCACTGATAACTACAGAATGATGATGATGATAGCTTTTATCAAGCATTTTCCATAGAGACCGGAGACCATGCGAAGTGTTGCATATGCATTACTTCATTGATTCTTCAACATATCTCAAGAAGCCAACTCCATTTTTCACATGAGGAAAGTAAAACAGAGTTGAAGTCACATTGTGCATTTACTTGGTTATTACTTATTTGTTGGGATTTGAACACAAACAATCTAACTTCAAGCTGATATAGAATTTCTACACACTGAATTTAAGCTTTTTGTAACTTCTTTCTGTTTCTATGACACATTCAAATGTTTCTCTGAAGAGAAATGCATTTCCTTCATATTGTCATATGGTAGATTCGATTCATGCTCCTTTACCATCTGTCATATGTCTAGTTTAGCATCAGCAGATCAAAGCCTGCAAATATTTTGTATCAACAGAAGCCTCCTAGCTGATTTCAAATACGCTGATGCTGAGCCTAAAATAAAGAGTATGCTTAAGTGTCAGATCCACGGCGTTGTTCTAGAGGATTTCAGCATGTACTTTCCATTCATCTAAAAGGCAGTTATATGCACAGATTTTCTCTGACCTTGAACAAGTTCTTTTGATTTGAAAACAAGATTCTGTGTCTATCAAGAAACTGAATATTTGGATTGAGTGAATTACTGATCATGTCTGTTTCTCTGTTCATTGCAGTCTGCCCCTGGCCTCCTGGGGAGGGTCTTGAAGGAGGTCTCTTGTGTATATCAGCACAGGGGGTGGGGACTAGCTTCCAACAGAGTGACTCTGGGGACTTCTGGGCCCCAGGTTCCCCTGCACCAGCAGAGGCATGGCCAGGGCAGAATGTGGATCAGGGGGTATTGGGTGCTACTCAGCATGCTGAGGGCTTCACATGCAGGCACTGAGCTTCATACCAAACTGCAGAGCAGAAAACCGGTCAACAGCCGGAGTCTCTACTTAAGCTCCATCATTCTTCTGGCTTCACCCTGAGTTTATTCAAAGAATAAAGCTGCATTTTAACAAAGCCACAAAAATGGGTTGCAGAATCACAGCCAAGGGACTCTTTCTTGGGCAAAATGCTTGGTTTTCCAGGCTATCCCTAAGGACTTCTTCTCCCCCCCCCCCTTTTTTTTAAAGAGGGAAGGACAATGAAAGAGAGAGAGAATCAATTTTATTCAGTTTTTCATGTGGCTTTTGTTCCTCCGACACTTCGTTGTGTATGTCGTGCTTGGGTTTGAACTCGTGTCCTCGTGCTTGCCAGGCAAGAACCATAACCGCTGAGAAACTGCTCCAGCACCCCTAAGGACTTTTTACCACTGTGACTTCTTTAATATCCAGCAAGGTTTCATATCCTGTAACTCCTCCTTAATCAACTACTTTCTCCTATTTTTCTCCAAGTTTTATATTAATTACTATAGTGATTTTAATTTTATATTATTAAAATAATTAATCATTGCAGGAAATTAAGACATGTTATGGTTTATATGTGAGGCATCCCCCAAAAGCTCACGTGTAATACAATTCAAGAGCTCATGTGTGCAGAGCTCTCTCTCTACTTCCACTATGCCATGAACCCAGCTGCTTCCCTCTGCCACACGCTTCTGTCATGATGTTCTGCCTTACCTTGGGCGCCAAAGAATGGAGTCAGCCATCTATGGACTAAGACCATGAGCCCTCAAATAAACTTTTTCTCTTTGAATTATTTGTGTCAGGTATTTTAGCCACAGCAATGAAAAGGTGACTAAAATAAGACACAATACCAAAATAAAAATAAAGCACCCGTATTCATATTACCCAGTTATAACCATGGCTGAAATGTACTTCCTTTAACTCATAAAAGCATATGAAGAATCAGATTGATTTATATGTACTATTTTATCTTTTATTTTTAAAAAATGTGCCACTATGTTACCTATTTGTCAAAACAAATACACTTAAAAATATTTGCTCTCAGTATGGTGGTGCACACTTGTAATTCCAGTAGCTCGAGAAGCTGAGGGAAGGAGGATCCCCAAGTTCAAAGCCACTTAGTGAGGCCCTAAGCAACTTAGTGAGACCTTGTCTCAAAATAAAAAATACAAAGGGCTAGGGATATAGCTAGTGGTTGGGCACTGCTGGGTTCAGTCTCTGGTACAAATAAATAAATAAATAAATACAAAAACATTTGTGATGTCCTAGGATATAGCTACAGCATAATGTTTGACATTGGAATTTATACAAGAGAAGGTTAAACTGCTATAACAGATACACAAAAATTCCATTATGACATGAACCCGATATTTACATGTATCCAATTAGCTGAAGGCTAAGAAGTTAGAAGAGTTATATTTGCTTTTTTATTAATGTTTTATTATTTGGAAACATTCTCAAATTCATTTTAAAAGTTTCAAGGATGTGTTTATTCATGAACTGTTTGAGACTGAATTGCTCACATAATGCCTCATCCCTGAGTACTTCAGTGTGTATTTCCAATAAGCAAGGATATTCTGCTCTACAGCTTGATGCCGGTATTCAATTCATGAAGTTAATACTGACACATAATTACCATCTAATCTTCAGACCCCAATTCAGTTTCTCCAATTGTCCCAACAATGTCCTTTCTATGAAAGGATTTAATCCAGAATCACATTGCATGTGGTTGTCATGACTTTGGTCTCCATAAATCTAGAACAATTCATTACTATTTCCTTAATTTTTGCAATCTTGTCACTTTTGAATATCACAGGTCAATTTGTACAACATCCCTCATAAATTTACTTGATGTTTCACAATGATTGAACGCAAGGTACACGTTTGTCAGGAATAACAGAGGTGAGGCTCTGTTCTGTATAGTACATCTATCAGAGAAGTAACTGCTTAGTCTTTTCCGTTTCTAGTGGCGTTCACTTTAAACACTTGGGTGAGGTGGTTCTATCAGGATTCTTCACTGTAATAGTTACTCCCCCCCCTTTCTCATTAATGAGTATAATTTTCATTCATTTTGGTGTTCAAATCATCTTGAATTTGACTAGTAGGACTTCCTATGTCCTTTTCACTTATTCCCAGTATTCTTTAAGAATTTTCTTACTTTCTGGCACAAAATGCACAAAAATATGTTCTAGGTCCTTCTGGTACTTTCTAATCCAAACTCTGGAGTCAGCCATTCCTCCAGAGTCCTGGTCTCTTTTGATGGAGACCAATATTTAGGAAGCAGATATGGGTGCTACTTGCCCTCATTGCTGTTGTGGTACCCACGCTCCCAGGGCCTCTCAGATTACTTGGGAGAAAATCACGCATACTTGGACCTTTATGTCAGTATTTATTTCTGGAACATTTTTTTTCATAATCAAAGCATCAGAGATTTTATATACAAATGCAACCTAAAGTCAGTTAAAAAGTTAGAGTCCTGGGGCTGGAGCAGTCATGGTGCTTGTCTGGCATGCCTGAGGACACAGGTTTGAACCCCAGCACTGCATACACAAAGAGGTGTTGGAGAAAACAAAAGCAACATGGAAAACTAAATAGAGTTGGTTCTCTCTTTCTCTCTCTCTCACGGTCCCCTCTCTCTCTTTAAAAAAAGTTAGAGTCCTGCATTATTTTAATATAAGAAAGTTCTTACCATCAAACAAATTATTTATTTTACATAGCTTCTAGTTTTTCTGCAGGGTTTCTGTATTATGCTCAGTTCTTCATTTGGTATTTATTTTGGGTATGTTATAAGCTGAAATTCATCCTTGCTTATTGTTAAACTTTATAAACATCATTTTGGTTAATATGTAAACCAAGCCACCATGTCACATACGGGTCTCAGCATGTAGTAAATATGGTTCTGACGCAACCACAGGAATATCGACCCCACCCCTAATGGTTGTTTTTTCAAATCTCCTGACTAAGTCTCATTCTGCCAGAGTTCCTATAAATTCTCTCACTCCCAAGGTTGCTGGTCTCCAGTTGCGAGAGCAGCCATCTTGCTACTTCTAATAAAATCTCTTGTCTCAGCTACCAGGGGTCTCTTTGCTGCTCAAGCGTATCCATCATTGGTGCCGTGACTTGGATATGTGTCTCCAATGTGACTGCTCTCTTTTCTTGTTGAGCTGCCCCAGACCATGACTCGTCACCTCTCTACCAGTGACTCCCTGGAGCTCAGCTTTCACTCACTCGATCTTCCCATTTCCATCCAAACACTGGGCTCTATTTTCAGGTATGTCTGCTTAGGATTGGGTCCTCTCCACATGGTGATATCTTGTAGGGTCTGAGGTTACTCTGAGGTCCAGGACCTCATCTCTCATTGATCTCAGTTTAAAATTCCTAGCACTAGGTCCTCAGCACCCTGGAGTCTGGGACCCCTTGCAGACACTAGTAACAGGTGATGACCCTTTCTTAGGTCTCTTGTGGTAGATTTTGGTACTTGGAGATGCCCTTGTATCCACCTAGTCACATGCACTCAGAGTGCTCATATTACCATGGGGTCTGGCCCTTCTATTCCAGCAGATTCCCCTCTAGCTTGTCTGTTATACAACTTCAAACCTCTAAACTCATTCATTTTTGTAACCAGGACTGGCCCCAATACCCTTTAGATAACTCCTCCAAATGGCTGCTTAATGGCACTCTTGATCCCAACATTTTACAGGATCTTTTCAGTTATGCTGAATGAATAGGCAAATGGAAAGAGATCCCCTACATCCAAGCCTTTTCTTTTCTTCACTCTAAATGTGATTTCTGTTCATCTTGTAACCCCCCTCAGCTCTTACTTGCCTTGAAATCTTCACTCTCCACTCTCCCCACAGCCTCTCCCTTTGTACTATCTGACTTGGACCCTCCCGATGAACCCCCTCCTTACTGTTTACCCCCTCCTCAACATGTGCCGGCCTCCAAACTGACCCCTACTTCTTCCTCATTCCCCCTACACCAGCATCCCCCTGTCTAATCCTCCCAGTACTCACTCCAGTTCTCACAACCCTCCTCCCCTTCTTGCCTCCCTTCATGAGGTTGTGGGTGCCAAAGGTGTGGTTCAGGTATACGTGCCCTTTTCTCTCTCAGATCTCTCCCAAATTGAAAAACATATATCTAACTAGAGTTTTTTTTTAATTGAGAAATTTATTTGTTGAACAATCATACAAATTTTAACAAAATAATATATAATGTATATAGATTCATTTTAGATTATTATTTTTTTGAACAACCTTACAAGATTTTAACAAAATAATATAAAATGTGTATATATTCTGGATATTGCAATTATCCCCAGGAGTGCCCCCCCCACAATTATCCTCCCTTATCCCACCCTTCCCCTTCCCACTATAACTCTAAAAAAAGTATTAGATTGTAAAGCATTACATCTTATCTGGATTTAACTCATGCTACTAGACCAACTTTCTCATTGTCCAGAGTCTAGTCCTCTAGAGTTCATAACATATCTTCTAACTAGAGTTTTTAATTGCAGTTTTTACTGCTGTCTTCATTCAAAAGGTATTCAAAGAAAGGCTCTAAAATCTGTGTTTTCTGTTGGGTTTTTGTGTGCACACCTGTCCTGTGTGTTTGTGTACATGTTTGTTATATGTTGTGTTCAACATGGTACCAAATTGACTTGTAGATGAGCGCTCATAAATTTAAAAAAAAATGGATCCGAATGACTTTAATTCACATGACTTAACCTTTTAAAAAGAGGCTCAATCTAAATCATTTAAACATAAAGATGTGTTTAAGATTATTAGCTCACATGTTTTTCTAGGTGGTCATTCAATAGCATGTTCATTTCTATAAATGCTTAAAGTGTAGCATTCATTGCTTCTAGGCTTTTTCTTCAATGGAAAAAGATGGCTTATATTTGTCTGGTATCCTGATTTCATGGATAACCTAAAGTTAATAATTAAAAATAAGTAAATTAGATTTAACATAAATAGAATTGATCTCCATAAATGTGTTTGTTAAAAGAGATATCTGATCAATTTGCAAAGTCAAAATATTAAAACATCAACTGCTAAGTAAATTTGAGTAATCTTGTTTTAGTACCCTAACCCTGACAGGGCCGAAGTCAGCTTTAATGGCTTCTGTGACTCCTATCACCATGCTTGAGCCCCAGGGAGTCAAAAGATCAGTTTCCTCTTGGACACTGGCACTAGCCTTTCCATACATGTCTCTTATCCTGGATCCCCCTCCTCTAATACTGTGGCAATGCAAGGAGTGTCTGTAGGGCCTGTAACTAGAAACTTGACTCTCCCACTAAGCTGTAAATGGGACAGGATGATGTTTTCTCATGCATTCTTGATAGTCCAAAGAGTGTCCTACTCGTTATTAGGGATAAATTTACTTTCAAGGATTCAGGATTCCATCATGATAAATCTAAGGCCCCTGCAACCACTGTGCTCATATCTTTTAAAATGTGGTGTAAACCCCAAAGTATGGGCCACTAAAGGCAGAATTGGAAAAGCAAAAAGTGTAGTTCAGTTAAAATAGCCCTAAAGGATCCCTCTGTCTTTCCATGCCTGAGGCAGAAATATGGCACCTACTCCAAGGCCTTAAGGTAATTAATGAAGCAGACATTCTCCTCCACTGTGTGCTGTCTAATCCTTATACTCTCTCATTTGAGATCCTAGCTACTGTAACATAGTTTACTATATTAGATGCCTTTTTCTGTACACCCCTAGAGTCTCAAATAAATACACATTTGTCTTTGAGGAGACAAATTACAGATCTGGCTCTCTCTCTCTCTCTTAGATTCAATGTTAATTTTCATTCTGATATTAATTTTCTGATATCTTAGTTCAGCTGATTCATTCCAAGTTATAATCTGTTGAACTCCCGATGGTGATGAAGATGGCACCACCCATAAGCACTCCAGACGGTCTTTATCATGGACCCCTAAATTGATGTGAACATTCTTAGAAGGAAACCCAAACTGCTTGCCCCTCTTCACCCCCTCTCAGTCTGAAGTAGCCAAATAATGGTCATCACCCAATTTCATCTTTTACAGCAGTAAAGATTTCACCAATTAGATGGGGGAATACAACAGGGGAAAAAGGTAAGCAGTCAGAGTAGTTAGAATGCTCAAGTCAATCAAGGGAAAACCCGTTCTTTTTCTTTTAAGATCAGTTTGACATCCCCCAATGCTAGTGAGAAGGGTCTGGCAAGGTGGGTCCAGAGGCAGACACTCCCTGCTGCTAAGCCAGGCACCACATTCTTTCTATTGATGCCGAAGACACAAAGCAAAGGCTGAACCCAACCAGAATTTCCCATGCCCAAGTCCTAGATTAGGGGGAAGGGAGAGGATGACCAGTTGAAGGGTGAACTTCCTATAAAAAGGGCAAATCTAACCACCTCTTTGTCTCTGTCCCCTCCTCCCACTCTGGGGGAAGTCAGCTCTTTTCCCTAATCTCCTGTATCCCCACAGGTAATTACTTCCTCCTCCTCTTCCTCCTCAAGATCACAATTCAAAGTCTCCTCAACTGCACCTCTCAAATTGAAGATCTTCAAGATTTCCCCAATTCCCGAAGACACTTAAATGTCCATCAACACTCTCATTTTACCCAGATACTAACTATTTTTATCCCTTCTCCACAACAAAATCTCTCAATTTTCACTGGCCTTCACCCCCTTCCAAATCTTAACCTTTGTTTCTGACCTTCACTTTCAAGGAACTTTCTCCGACTTTATGACTGAAGAAATCTATCTATTCCCTTGACTTCTACTACTCTCCTACTCCTTCCCTTTTAAGGTCTCAAACACTCCCCTTTCAACACTTTCATCATACCCATGCAATGCTACTTAGGCAGAAAAAGTTAGGCAGTCAGTGTAGGCAGAACAATGTGGGTTGATAAGGAGAAAATCAACTGATGGTCATCTTTCCTGAAAGGACAAAGACATCCCCCAATGCTAATGAGGGTCTGACAAGATAGGCCAGATGCAGTCATTCCCTGCTGCTAAGTAAGGAACCACATTCTTTCTATTGGTGCCTAAGGCATGGAACAAAGACTGGACCAGAATTCCCCACGCCTGTGTCCTAGATACAGGGGCAGGGAATCAGTGACCAATCGAGGAGAGGATGTCATGTAAAAAGGGCAAACCTCACTGCCTCATTTGCTCTGTCCCCTTCCCCTACTCTGGGGGAAGTCTGCTCTTTTCCCTATGCTTTACTTTCTATAAAATAAAACCTGTCTACTACACTTGCCTTGGTGTCCCTCGGTTTCATTCTTTGACTTCAAGAAGACACGAATCCCACATCCACATCACCAGCATCACTACAGCCTCCCAAGCTCCATAACTAACCTCCCTATTCAGACCAACAGGTGCATCGCACTGGGACCCACCATTACCCAGGCCTCTTTTGGTGCAATGAGACACTATACACCTGCATTAATTCTTCTATTCCAGGCCCCTGCATACTAACAGTGGCAGTTCCCCAACTTATTCTATTTGGGGAAGGTGAACTTGGCTTTTAGCTCCCCACCTACAGATGAAGAGAACTGTCTTTCTTCCCGTCCTACTAGGGGTAAGCTTATTAACTTCTATTGGCTCTCTGGGTTTCCAAGCAGAGAGCTGGGACAAAGCCTCATCTCTGCCCAGGATTTCCAGGACCACCTCCAACTGACTCTGGAATCCTGGTTGGCCTCACTCCAATGACAAATTACCTCCCTCGCTGGGGTAACTCTCCAAAATAGACCGGCTTTGGATTTGCTTGCTGCTGAAAAGGGTGGAGTTTGTCTCTTTCTCAGGGAAGAATGCTGCTAATACATTAACAAATCTGGTCTAGTAGAGGAAAATCTTCAAACTCTTAATAAATTAAGTGAAAACCCGAAAAACAGATATCAGCAGACTACTCCCGCAGAGTGGCTCCAGGGACCCTTCCCCTCCTGGGACCCCTGGCCACTCTTCGCCTCCTTACTTTAGTTTTGCCTTGTATTTTTCAGCTTTCTCCAAAAATTTTTGAGCAGAGAAATATCCATTGTCACCAATCGAAAAATTAATCGGATATTCCTGTCCATCTATTGGCCCTTGAGAACCCACCCTGAAGACCTATATCTCGAGACTACTACTTAGTTCCCTCTCTTCTCAATCACCACCCCTACCCATCAGGAAGTAGTTCCAGAAGATGGACCATCATCCCTATCCCCATACAAAAACCAAAAAGGGTGGAATGCTAGACTTTATAAACACCACTTTGGTTAATCTGTAAACCTAGCCACCATGTCACATATGGGTCTCAGCATGCAGCAGATAGGAGTCTGACACAACCACAGGAATATCAACCCCACCTTAATGGTCGTTTTTTTCAAATCTCCCACCTAAGTCCCGTTCCTGCCAGAGTTCCTTTAAATTCTCTCAATCCCAGCCACAAGTTTCTGTTCTCCATTCATGAGAGCAGCCATTTTGCTATTTCTAATAAAATCTCTTGTCTCAGCTACCAGGGGTCTCTTTGCTGTGTGAGTGCATCCAACACTTATTATTTCATGTAATTAAGCCAACTTCCAGTATAGTTGATAGAACAATATATCTCTTATCCACTTACATTCTAGTACTAGGGAATTTTGGTGAATTCCTATGTTAGGGTTTCAGGGCTAGTCATTCATCATGGTATTGGGGCTTAACACCTGCCAGTGCCTAGAAAGGCTTTTTCCTGATGGTGAACCAAGAAAAACTTCAAAGAATGTGGTATCATGGGTAAGGAGGAGGAAAACTGGCCACCTTTCTTGTCTCCATTACCGAGGTAGGGACAAAAGCAGAATGCCATTGGTTGTGAAATAAGGAAAGATATTCATCAAACATCTGAAGTCCGAATGCACAGTTACCAAGCAACTTACCCTGTATGTACATCATGGCCTCTTGTACTCGTAGCATTGCCCTCCATATTGTCACAGCCTGCCACCGCGAAGGAATATATAAGAAGTAAAATATCCAGACTGTATCAAATTCTCAAAATTCTTTTTTTTTTTGGGATTGATAAACAGCACACTGGGGCTTTTGTGGCCCCACAGTTGCACACACAGCCATCTGGTTTTCATTGTTGTAGTATTCTGTCATATTTTATTGTCTGTTTGGACAATTTCCTGACACCAGAAATCTTGTGCATCAACGTATGAATATTTTGTTGCTCCCAGAACTTTCGGAAGCATTGCCAAATGATGGAGGAAGCTATCTGGAGTTTGAGGACTTTGGATCATGCCCCAAATTTTGTTGCACATGTAGTTACTTTCTTTGCTTGCCTTGGATTCTTGAGACAGGAAAATTGGTGTTGGTACAACACACCGGCAGAATTCAGGCATGTCATTGGTGCCTTACTAACCAGACAGTTCACCAGAGCATCCACAGCGATGTGAATAACAGCAAGAACATATGAGAGGCCCCGGATTCAATAGCCAGCACCACAAAAACAAAACAAACAAAACACAATAACTACCAGGAAATGCGAATTCCGGTTCCTCCAAATAGCGAGAAAAGCTAAGTTATAGGTACAATGCTGTTATAGGTATAATATTAACTTTTTTAGCCCTCTCTTTTGTTTCCTAATTATGGGGGAAGAAAATTTTGTACTTCAAAGCAAACCAAGGGATAGTAGAAAAGTAAAAATCTAAATTCACCTAAGAATGAAAGCATGAAGACAAAGCATTAAAAACAGGTCTTCATTTTTGCAAACAAAACCCAGGAAATGTATTTCATCTGTCCCAATCTGGTTATTACTGTGCTTCATTTATTTTTCCTGGTGACTAAGATAATTACGCTTATTTGTGTTTTAGGTGAATGTGTGGTGGGCAGAAGCAAGGCAGCATGAAAATTCCACACTTTTGTTCTTATTGGTATTCCACATGCAGGGCCGCCAGTGTGTCCTTAATTTCTTGCTCCACTGATTTACAAATGGTAACTGTATAGCTGGGAATCCACACAGTGGTAGACTCAGGGAGGGTGGAGCTCCTAATCTCTTAAATGGCCAGCAGGCAAGGGTCCAGAAAGCATTGTTATCTGAAACAGCAGTGACAATGGAAACATTGATGTTGGAAGACAAGAAGTCACAAAGCTAGCTGAGAATGCTGGGTCATCGATGCTTAAATGTTTCATATTGTTTTCAACGGTGAAACTTTTATTACTCAGCTCTGCAATAGTACCATTACACAGAAAATACTAAGTGGCCTTTAGATACTATTACATTAAGCATGACAATAGAAAAGGGCTGAGAGGGAAAGAGTCATATTGACATTTCAGTTAGAAAGACGTGTTTGTAGGTGCTCACACATTCATTACACATTGCCTTTATTTTCTCTTTTTCTGCATGTAAAGATATATTTGTATACTACTTTGGGCTTGGAAAATGCTTTCATATGTATTATATTACCTCATTTATTTTTTTAAAGTAAGCTTTGATCACTGCTCAGCAGCACATTCTTCAGAGAGCTTGTATTGATGCGGGGTTTTTGAGATGAGGCCGGATTCTCTGCTCCCACTGGTGAATGGAGTCTGGGCCTTCACAGACTCTAGCAGCCAAAACAGCACGCTTTTAG